>JAXGGA010008137.1:0-58550 GCA_038373865.1 Uloborus plumipes
AATTTCACTCTGAAGGAAAAAGTAATGTTTAGATTGTAATTATACATCACATTAAAAGTACATAATCTGTATACGAATAGTTACAATAAAGCTTTCAGGTGTTTCCACTGTTGTCTTATTTTGAAAACGATTCATTCTAAATGTTTTATTTAAATCTATAAGAAAAATAAATTAAAAAAGAGTTAGCGAAAATTTAACCGTACATATCATTTTCAAGAAAAAAAAATCATGCTTTGATGAAAAGAAGGAAAATATATATAGCGCAAAAAGACAAACGGCAAAATTGTATTCCATTCTAGAAAACATTCTAGAAAAAAACTTTAATTTCAATTCTCAAATAAGTTAATTAATTCGAAACAAAGAAAGATTCAATCAAAGAAAGCAAAAAAGTGAAAAAAAAAAGTTTTAATTGATTTGAAACGGAGCCTTAATTTCCCAATACGTGCTACATTCTCTTTTATAAGCATTAAGATAAATTAAGCAACGCCTTGAGTTTCAAAGCTAAATATAATCCTTAGGTTGTGGAGTTAGAAACGAAGCATAGCTTCTTACAAAAAAGTTTTTTCGTTTCTAGGAGAATGTAGGACAAAGTGATAAAAATAATTTACTTTTTCAAAAATAAGAAATTGGAAATTACACTACAGAAACTAAAAAACATTTATTTTTAATGAATTTGCATTTATTTTTTTTTCCTTTTTGAGATTAATTTGAATTTTAAAAATAAATAAATAAGTAAATAAATATGTAAATAAGGGGGAGGGGTACCATGGGGCAAAGTGAAAACAAAAAGCCTTCCTCTATCTCTTTGGTTTGTATTGCAGGACTGCCCTAGGGATACGGTTGATGTTCATTCTCTCCAACTGACCTTTCCGCTTGTTCTTGTAGATTTCCATTTTATCCATTAATGGCATTGCTTTCAACTCCTTCCTAATGTCATCGTTGCTTATTTTATCCAGTCGGAAAGATCCTTTGACAATTCTTAAAAATTTCATTTCTGATGTGTGTGAATGGATTTATATTAATTACTTTTTTTTTTTTTTTTTGAGAGCCTAAGTTTCACTTCCGTATAGTAAAGTAGGTATAGCAATTACACCACTTTATTGAGGTCCAAATTTTTAGCCGTACTGCTGCAAAACATCTTTTGGTTACGCTTCCAATTATTAGTAAATAACGTCATCGCAAAATTCATTCTAATTATGTGAAGACGAAATTAATGATGTTCAATTGCATAACAAAGAGATAAACTTTGAACACGGTTTTAACGCCTTTAATTGTAATATTTTGGCCAAATACTTGGTTTGTTGAATAATTTGCCGTTCCAAAGTACCAACGTGGAACATATCGCTGTATATATAAAAACATAAAATGTCGCAAATTTAGAGACAAGTGAGACCAGGCCCGTCATTTAGGGGATTAGGGGGAGGGGTAAATTGTCTCCGCCCTGACTCTGGGAAATCAATGTATTTGCATATAAATGGGCGTGGTTTTTGCCATCTTTTGGTAAATTTGACATTGTGTATACACTCTTTGCCCCCTCCCCTGAAAAAATGCGAAATGACGGGCCTACGTGAGACTAACAAGTTAAGAAGAACGTGTGGTTCGAAGCTAGAAGAATTCCTGCAAACATTCTTGGATGAATAACCGGTTAGTTAAAAAACTAGACGTATCAATGTGTTAAGGTGGAACAGAACCGTTTTGTTTCTTAGCAGACTGATTGTTTTGAGACAGGTGTGCATTAAGAGCCAAAGCAGAGTCTACTATTCAACGCTAAAAGACTTTTCCATGGACGTCTTTAACTTACAGCTCCCCAAATTACCACCGGCATCATCTTTAGCATAAATAAAATGAGTTTCCTTGATAAAGAATCCGATAAATCTTCGTTCCGCTTCATTTCGATCCCCTTTCACTTCCGCTCTGAACACGGATACCAAATTCTAGAAAGTTGTTAAAAGAAGAAAATCTTTCTCAAGCACTGCACGATCAATTCATCTTCAGCTGCGGGAAACGAGGCTCTTTTACTGAACAATTTCTCGCCAAACTACTATCGTTTTCATCTGTTTTTGGTTCAATAATTCTGCGTGAAGTTCCTTTTTTTTCAAACGAACCCAAAACTGGAGAAATATGCTAGTGCTTTGATATTTTATTACGAATTTCAGTTTAGATTATGCATGTTTTTCAGACTTACGAGATGTGTTGTGTAATATTGTTCTGAACGAAAAGAAAAAAATAAGTTACAAGTACTTATGCTAGTTTTATGTTTTCATCAGGGAAACACTCGCTTAAACACACACAGGGTGTACACATTGGGAGTATGTAATTTTTGTCACCAAATCTGTAACGAAAATGCATCCCTCCTGAAATATGTTTCAAACTTTCGAGTTAAAGTTTAGTTTTTAACTTATGTTTTTTTTTCCTTTTTTTTTTTAAATAATGGAATGGAAATAACTCTGGCTTCTTATATTCATCTAGAGATGTTTTTGAATTAATGAATTATAACCTTTTTTTTCTTTCTATCTATCTTGCTTTCTATGATCAAAAGATTTCATTTAAAAAGTTTCAGACATTTCATTTAAAAATAAAAAAGTTTTTCGTAGACAAAATGTGTAATTATCTTTTCTGTAACAGTCAAAACTTTACATCATAAGCTCTAACAGATTGGAAGCCGGTTAATTCAATCCGTGATCAGTTGAACTAACCGCTTTAATAAACCAAGTACCCAAAAACAGAACAATATCCAGCTTTATTAAATGAACCGTTTTCTTGAATTAAAACTGTTTAGAACAAACGTAATTCATATAAGCGATCGCCAATGTATCAGCTGAAACCGATGTTTATACTTTATTTCTACGTATTCTGTCATTGGTAACAGAGTGATTTATCTGTATTCTTACCTCACATGGATTTACATAAAATAATGTACATTCATAAGCAAAATACACATTTTACCTGTTATTTCGCTTTTCAATAGCGGTATCTTCTATTAAAAATAATTTTCTTTTTTCCCTTTGATTGGAGCTTTTTCATTGCGTAGTTAAACATTTTCTAATCAATATAAAAAATATTTTTGGAGCAAAAAGATTTTTCTAACATAAAAGTTCTTTTTATTTTTATTAAACTAATATTCCCTCTGAATCTCACTGCAAATATTATAGAAGTTCATTGTGTGCTTAGTCTTCAATTTTTTCTAATACTTTTTGATACAGACATTGTTTATTTAGATAAAGGCATACTGATTTTTAGATAGGTGTTTTTGTCCGAGAAATAAAGTTATTAAAAATATTTTATAACAAATCTCCGAATATTTTGATTATTCATTATCACTTTAAATTATACTTTTTTGCAAAAATGGTTGTAATTTATACCGTATTTGACTATAACAATATGTAATTAGAAAATTTTCTGCAACATTTATACGCAAAGATAAACATTATAGTGATCATTAAAATGTTTATATTTTGAAGTGTTAATGAAGACATTAACTTCACTTTTCATTCAAAGCATACTGACTATTTGGCCTTAAATAAACTTCTCATTTGGAATTGCTTGGTTTTTTTTTTCAAATTAATTTTGCAATACATTTTGTGAATCAATTATTCCTCTTAATTAATTTTTAAGTAGTTTAAAATTATTTCAATTATTATTAAAAGTTTTAACTGGGAATTTCCTATTCATGTCATCAAATGGTATTCTAACCGCATCAAAATAAAATACCTGCCATATAGTTGTGAACTTTCATGTTTTGAGAATTTTGCTCTGCAAACACAATGCTTAGTGTTTATATGTAAATGTAATTTATTTATTTATTATTTCTGCGTATTAGATTGATGCAATGGTTATACACCATATTTGTACCATAGCAGTCAAAAGTTTTCACACCGTTCATGCAAGCATTATAAATGTTGAATGTGCTAAAATATCCGAATTTAATCACAAGTTTATGCAAAATAACTTAAATATTAGTATGCGCATACATTTAGTTAGCGTTAATGAACATTTTAATTGAAGTTTCAGTAATTAAAATGCATTTTTTAAGCTTTCCGACTTATTTTGCCTTGCTTTCGCTCCCATAGGTTTATATAAAGCAAGTGTTTTATTTTTGCCGCAAGTATGCTTAACAAGCTATTGCTTTTAATTAATTTCCCCTTAAGCGAAATTTTTCCGTTGTTGATGAACCATCGATATAAATAGAACAAAGTCAATTAACCTATTAGCCAATCTCAATTAAATCACGTGCGGCGACAAAAAAAAAACTGATTGAGCGAGTCAGAAAAGTTTTTTGCTGTAGTGCGTTGTTTAGTAGAATGCAAGCAAAAATAAATTGTTTAAACATCGCTCGAAGGTGTTCAAGCACCTTTCTTCATACAAAAGTTGTGGCAATCGCTTCCTGCAATTTATATATGCATAGGAATATAACATTTTTTAAGCAAAAACGTATTTGTTGTATTGTATGAACTATTTTTTCCGTAGTGTTAACCATATAAATTGAAATGATCGAGAATTGCTAACTAACGTACTCCAGTAACAACCTACAATATAGTTTCTTAATCCTGTTCAATATTTATTACATTTGGGCCATTCCATGAAAAGTGAAACCAATTGGTCAAAAATTCATATTGAAGTTATGTTGCTATGTTATACATCATTTTAAAGCTTAAGATGTGTATTTTAAGAATCCGGCATTGGTTTTTTGGTGAGAGTTAGAATAATACTTGTTTTCTTAGTTGGAAGTACGATATTCACGAACTTGTAAAAAAATCAGAAAAAAGAACACATTTTCAAATGCATATTTCTTATAGAAAAATAAAAATAAAAATAACTACTTGTAGCATAATTTTAACTACTAAGACAGTATTATAATAATATGCATTCATTAATTTCTTTTGAATTGATCTAAATGGTGTAATTGAAGTTTGAAAAAAAGAAGTTTGATGTTACGTCTGTAACAAAAAAGAAGCAAAAGTTGTCATTACGTCCTAAAAAATCAAAATTAAAAAAAACCCTTAATGGTCCTTTTGGCAAATTCTTAGAGTAATTGCCCCCATAGTTAAAAATATTGCAACTGATTTAGTTTTTAAATTAATGCTGTTACAGACGTAACATTTCGGACATAACAAATGGCTCTATGTTAGGTCCGTATCAAAAGTAGATTTCCAATTAAATAGGTAAATAACACAGGATGAGCAATACATGTATATAGCGTAATATGGTACGAGTACTAAAGTTTCTGGTATTCTGATTTTGAAATTTTTAATTATGTCGGCATGTAATGGAAATTTATTTGCGAAAATGCCTTAGAATTTCGAAAACGTCGGACGAAAAAGGACACATTTTTTCATTCAAAAAAAATTATCAAAATTGACCAACTGTCACCAAGAAGGTTAAATTTTTGTTTGGTACTAGTATTCTGCTATATCATTCAACATTTTCAAATTTTTAAGTTCTCCTAAGACCAATCACTGATTCCAGGGAGGAATTTACTTTTCCCGATTTTTTTATGTAGCAGCCCCATTATGCATTAATTTTAAGAATACAAATAAATAAATTTGTGTGAAGGCCCTTCTAAACTCTTAAGATGCATTAATTTATTGTTACATATTGACATATCGGCATATGCTCTCAAGTCCCCCAGACTTACCCAAATTTTCTAAAACTGTTACAGTATAACTTAAAATATTCAAATAATGTGTTAATTAATGCTACTGTATTGTTTTAGCACAAAAATCTTTTTTTATTCCTGCTTTAAAATACTGTTTTCTACTTTCAAATAAGAGATGTTACGTCTGTAACACCACTTTGTTTCGTCCGTAACAAGTTTATGAATTTTTTGCACAAATTCGGCAGTCAAAATCCACACAATCTTTATGGTTTTAGAAAGCTTGAAGTCTCTAGAACACGTATTTAAAAAAAAAAGTACAAAATTTCCTTATAATTCAGAGGAATATTGTAAGTTGTACGACATAGTCGAGTTTTTGCTGTTTTGTGAATTACGTCTGTAACAGGCAGTTTTTAATTTCTGTATTTTTTTGTAATTAAGCAATCTGCACGCAAATTTAATGTAGCATAAACATCATCAAGTTACACTACAGGAAAAAAAAATTGAAGACTTTCGTCAGCCCAAACCAGAATTATTTGTGTTCAAAGTCTGCGATTGTTACGTCTGTAACGATGGAATTGCCCATTTGTCAAATATAAAGGACAGATTTCTTTTTCCAAGATATATGTAATATAGCTCAGTTTTAAAGCTAAAATTAATGCTGGGATTTTATTTTTATTAAATCTTTAAAACACTAATTAAAAGTATTAAAAAGTAGCACAAATATTAAAAATATTTGTAAAGGTAAATATTAAAACGTACGAATTGAATGAACTTTAGTGACAAAAATAGTATATATTCATCATATTTCCTAAAAGCATACATTTTAGAAATTATTTCAAAATTTTCATTTTAAAAGATTTTTAACAAAATAAGTATACTATACTGGGATATTAGCACAGATCACAGTTTATTTTGTGTGTGATTGCATTTCGTTTGTATTAGTCCATGAAAATACCTTGAAAATATTTCAGAATAATCCTTCATACTGATCACCATGTATATTTCTAGTTTTTAAGGGATAGTTTTTACTGTCTCATTTTCGGTCTCTTCAACGGTGAATTTTAAACAATTTCGTTAATAATTCAGGAGGCATAAGCTCTACATTAACATCTTCTCACTCTAAAATATTTTTTTATTTATTTATTTTTACATTAGTAATCTTATTTGCAGACTATTTCTGCATATAACCACATAAGTTACTCAATTTTGTCGAAGCTATCTCTCTTTTTCTTTCTTATGTCAATTATTTTTCTGCTGAGAATGTTACACTTGTACTTTTTCATCCATCTCTCTCTCTCTCTCTCTCTCTCTCTCTCTCTCTCTCTCTCTTTCTCTCTCTCTCTCCCTCTCTCTCTCTCTCTTTCTCTCTCTCTCTCTCTCTCTATCACACACACACACACACACACACACACACACGCGCGCGCGCGCGAGAATTTTTTAGAAAAGAATGAATAGGATACTCTAAAATATAACCCCTATGAGTTAATTCTGTGCGAGTGAATGCTGACAGTAACCCAAAGTAGAATCTATATTTCAGTTAGAACGAACGAGGACGACTGCATTCATCCCTGTATAGCCTTAACAATGTAGTCTGCGCTTTTAATTTATGTTGATGACGAAACACTCCAAAACTTACACTGGGTGCTTCGTTTTGAAACATTTTTTTTTCGAAGCGAATTTTAATACTCGGTACAAGTAGCCAATCCACATGGATATTACAGATATGATACATTTTTAAGTCTAATAGCATCTTTTGTGAGAAATTCTGATTCAAAATTTTAAAATTTTGCATGAAAACACATTAAAAATCACTATTTCGTTAAAATAAAATAGTCATATTTTTGCGATATGAGACATCACTGGTGAGTAAATTTGGTATTTAAAACTCAGACTGATACTGACAGACACATGGAGAGGGCAGAAATGTTTCCTCTGGTTCTAAAAATGGGGTGAAAATTTAGTTCAATAAACATATTCGTAGGTTTTCGTTCATTTGTTACATGGATAGCAATATAACTATAAACGGATGCTTCGTCTAATACATTGTTTTGAACCTTTTTTTTTAACTAAAGAAGTAACAGCAATGTAATACTCCTTTCAGTATTTCATCCAACCACCATTTCGAACTCCCTTTATCAGTAATCAAATAAAAAACACTGAGAAGCTTTCACTTCCGATAATACTGTTCCAGAATATTCCTTTATTGCTTTTTTGTGTCACACTGCCGTAGTAGACTGCCCAGTAAATGTGGTTATAGATTGAAAGTTTTTTTTTTTTTTTTCAGCTTTAACGCTAGAGATGGTTTCATAAGATTAAATACACTTTTTCGACAAGCTCTTTTTTAGCTGTAAGAAAATCGTATCTACTGACAATTTCGCAGTAAAATTCCGTTGAAAAACTCGGCGCTTTACTAGGCTACCATGAAAATTAACCATTTTCGAAAGGTAATTGTTTTAAGAAAAGTGGCGTATGCATTAACGAGTCAAACAGAGAGCATATCGTTTGTAGTTGAAAATATTCCTCTAAAAAATTAGAAGAATTATTGCGAATTATTCTGTTCTTTAAGTGAACAATTTTTTCGTTGAACACTTCTCGTGTTAATGGATCACAGCGAAAGATACCTTTTTTTTTTTTGGTTATTTTTAGATGGCTTATTGTTTTTAGACAAGTGATCCACGCATTAATAAATTAATAAGAGTTGTTATTCGAAGGTAGAAGAATTCCTGGGAGTTCCTTTCAGTTTTTATATTCCTTGAAAAATTCACCACATCAATGCACCACTATGAAACGTAGCATTTGGTTTTTTTAGCAGATTGATTGTTTTGCGACAATCAATCGAAGATAAAAGAATTTTCGAGGGTAAAAGAATTTTCTGTAAACGCCTTTAACTCCTTGCACTCAAAATTACCACCACCAGTGTCTAAAGAAATTATTTAATTCAGATAAATTAGGTTGATCCTAAATGTAGTTAGTTGATTGAGTCAAGTTAGCAGTTGGTGAATTAGGGATGAATAAAATAAGATTCCCCTTACCATTTAGGTTTTTAAAGCTATGTAATAGGATCTCTCTTGATTCTAAAAAGGGAATTTAGGTACCATCGTCTTTAGAATGTAACATTTACTTTTGTTCATTCCATTTCTGACGCTAATTATCACATTTTTCCTTCCAAAAAAAGTTGTTTGTTAAAGCCTGTCTCACGTAACATAAATATTTTTACGAACTGTTTTAAAAAACATAAATTTAACCACATGCGTTTCTTTACTTAAAAAAAATGTATGCATACGTATGTATAAGTGCGTTCATTAATTAATTAATTTATTTATTGTTAAGGGCAATTTCACTGGAATCGTTGTCATATTTGTAACAAAAACAGTTCTTGCCTTATATTCTTAGAGTATACATATGCTGTATTTAACCTTGTACATGACAAACACCATATACAACATATAAATCTTAAAGATTTTACTTTAACAGATAAATTAAAGCGAAATTGAAGAAACAGTTACATCTCACTATAGATTACTTGAAACGAACAAAACTTTTGAAAGTTTCCTGATAAAAATGTTTCAAGTGCCAAAATCAATTCACCTTAAAGTTTCAAAAGATGGGCCATTTTTTTTCCTTCGTTTTTGTTCAAAGTTGGTTTTTGTCTAAGTTTTTGAAAATTATACCTGTCTAACGTTTGACCTAAAAATGTTCGAAACATTTTGTTTTTTTACTGTTTCCTCAATGAGTTACACAATATGTAAAACATAAAAAAGAAGTAAAAATGATATTTTAAAGATACTTTTTTTAATTTGTGAACCTTCTTCACATTGACCTTTTACAATGATTTTTTTACCTTGCAGTTTGTTTATTTTTTTCATTTATTTACCTATTTATTGTTTACATCCACTTTCATTGAAATCATTGCCATATTTTTGCCAAACAAAATGTATTCGCTACTTATATCTTTCTGTCTTCTGCAATTTAAATTCAGCTTCATCGTACCGTTAAATGCGCAAACAATTTCCTTCCCCAAATCAAATTTTGCTGCCATTTGACCATTTTTTTTAATTATTGAAAATAATAAGAGCTTTACTTTGTAACGCACATAATCACACGCATCTATTTTTATCTATTGGGTTTTAAAACATTAATATATTTTATCATGAACGTATTTAACAGTACTACTTATAACTCATAAATATTACCCCTTCTTTTAAATTATTATTTATATGGAACCTTACAGCGTGTCAACCTTACCCACACAAGAGAAGGTTGATACTAATCCGTAACATCTTACATAATGTAATTAAAGTAATTTATAAGAGCATTGTACCAAGAATATATAACTAGTTGATTTAGCTGATATACATTTTAAGGTAGTAGTCTGGCCACTTTTGTGCATTATTGACACTGGGCAACATTTTATATTCAAAATAAGGTTAACTTCTACTTTAAAGTTACAGATGCTAGCAATTAAATGCTGTTCTTAAAAGAAACTTGACCGTGTTCGTCATTAAAACTGTTGATTTAAGGTAGTAGTGTGGTAACTTATGCCTATTTTCATGACTTCTTTGGAGGGTGGTTTTTTATAGGAAAATAAAAGTGATTTATCTTGAATATTAAAAATATTGGAGAAAATTTAATAGTGTATTACTATTATTATTGTCACTCGAAGTTGGAACTTTAAAAAAATGCACGTGGGTGGCCCGAGCTATTCTGGCTCTTGATGTTATCTGAAATCAAATATTCTTGATTATTCTTAATTTATATACATCTCATTCTGGTCGGAACTACTGAAGTTAAATTTCAAGGGTAAATAACAAAATGGCGGACTTTTTTAAAAAAAGTCCTTTTATTTTTAGCAAAGAAAGGGTTGTAAAATAAAAAGTTAGGGGTTGAAAAATTCTCTTTAGTACCGACGAGAACTATAAGTATGCAGAACAGCCTGTTAAAATTTGAAAGCAATCGGTTCAGTAGAAGAAAAGTTAGTACTCAGGCCGACCAGAAAAACAGTGTTTTGAGAAAAACGCATTTAAACTCCAACAACAAACTCCGAGGCGCTCCAGGAAACTCGTTATAACTCCCAAAATATTTCGAATTTCTGTCTGAAATTTTCACAGTATATTCTCAAGACACAGTACTTTCAAATTAGGCAACAAAAAAATTGGATTTTTTGAACCCAAGCAACCAGACTACTACCTTAAAGGTTGGTCCCTAGGCGCTCTAGGAGACTCGTTCTAACTCCCGAAATATTTCGAATTTCTGTCTGAAATTTTCCAAGACATTGTACTTTCAAATTAGGCAAAAAAAATCCGATTTTCTGAACCCAAGTTACCAGACTACTACCTTAAATGCAAAATTAAAAAAAATATATGTGTAAAAATGATAAATGAACACAATGAACACAAATGATAAATAGCTGAACAATTAGTTTCAGAGAGATGGTCACAGTTAGAAAGCATAAAAACAAATAAACAGTGAATGCATGTACATTGTACATATTTTCCAGCCCTTTCCAAAATTAATATTTTCACATTTTCACATGAAATACTCTGTATGCAGTCGTGTCCTGGTTTGAAAGGTTCTAAGAAAATTAGGCATAAGGCGTCATCCTCTACTTCAGACTGAAATTCAATTTGGATGCTCTTCTTTAGAATTAATTTCGTCGTCCCTTTTTTTTTCCTTTTATTTTTTTCCTTCGTTATGCAAGTTTGTCCTTACCTCTTCTACCTTAATATAATTTACTTCGTTTGTTTTTTTCCATCTTTACTTGAATGGTGTGCTTGTGAAGATAGCTGACTTCAAAGGTTTTTCCATTCTCCAGTTTTATGGTGGTGGCTTAACGACTCCTTTAACGTTACGCTGGTTCTGTTGATGCTGATCACGCGGAATTGACTTGATACTTCAGGCTCGGCTCCATGAAAAAAAAAGCCGAGGATATCTTTTCATGAATAATGTGACCCAAACTCTTGTCACTAAGTTTTTTTTTTTTTTTTTTGAACTGTTCAAAATTGAATAAAAAAATTACCAAATCAAAAAACATCAATACAGGAATAATGTGCCTTCACCAAGATATTTAAAACAAAAAAAAGAAAAAGAAAAACTCTTCAAATCACACTTCTCATTCAAAAGTTATTAGTGCACAGACCGACAGACATATTTTCCTCATCTCAAAACCCTACTTTCCAAGTTTTTATTTTTCAGTATTCATTTAATTATTTTATTAATTTTTAACATATTTTTGAACTTCGAGATATTCTTACGATGCGTTAAGCTACCTTTCATGCATTTTTTGCCTTCATTTTACTTTCACGGGAAAGTTGGCTAAAAAAGCAAGTGATATATTTCCGTGTATTGGGGCAGGTTTATGGTGTATCAATGTTTCCCTACTAAATGTATCAACTTTCCCACGCTGCACAGCACACGGGACGTTTAAGCTAATCTAAGTAGAAAATTTAAAATGAACATTGAAACATATTTCACTCTCATTTAAGTACACTTTTACAAGAACTAACCATGAATTGCATGGAATGTGCTGATTCCTAGCTTAAATAAGCTAGGGCCTAACCTAGCTTAGGGTTTTTTTTTTTAAGATTTCTTCAGAAAGGAAAAATCTACGTTGTGTCATCAATACAATCTGCAGAAAATATACGAACAAAATTTGTTCTTTAAGTTTTCTATACATGTTCTGCACAATTTTTTAATGTTCCAAATATGCTTTAATTTTCTGCAGATTTTTAAAAGATTTTTTGCTGTGTTCCTCTGAAAATCCACTGAAACAGAAATCTTCCAAAATGCATTTCCCTAAGAAAAGCAAATTTCTGGTCACAAAACCCTGCTACACTACTGATGGGTGGTTTGTTCACTATAAAACGACATCGAGCACTGATTTGAAGTAAACTGCAAACTCTCTCTACGGTCTGCATCAACCTGCGCCTTTCTACTATATGAACAAATAAGTAATAAGTAAATAAATATATAATAATTCATGATAACAAATTTGCGTATATAAAAAATATTTTATGTATAAGAAATGGCTCCATTGTGTTAATGTATAACGATCGAATAGAATAACTGGAATATTATTTTAAAATTTCTAAATATTGCACTGCAAAAAATAAACAGTTGTTTTTACAGTATAATACTCGCAGCAGAGGTTCAAATTTAAAACCGTTAAATTTCACAGTAATAAACTGTAAAACTAGCAATTTTTCAGTTTCTTACGGAAAAATTATAAATTTTAGTTTTTTGCCGTAAAATGTATCTGTTTACACTGTAAAAACAACAGTATAATACTGGCAGCAGAGGTTTCAGTTTAAAACTTGAAATTGCGCGGCAATAAACTGTAAAATTAGCAATTTTGCAATTTGTTACCGTAAAATTAGCATGTTCACAGTTTAGTACGGTAAGGGCCCTGCTCCACATTGAAATAAAGCAGAAACGTAAAATAGTTTAAATGGTGTTTCTATGGAAAGTACTCCGATTTTCGGTTTCTGCCTTCGGTTTCGGTTGCGTTTTCCGCAGGGGCCTAAAAATAGAAATCTTATAGTTCAGTGCTATAAATTTAGAAATCTTATAGTTTATTACTGTAAAAGTAGCAATTTTTACAGTTTATTACTATAAAATTGGCTGTATTATACTGTAAAAACAACATTCATTTCTTACAGTGTGCTTAAATAATTTTTAGTAATTGATATGTAACAGAAGGAGGCATTTTTTTTACAGATTTTACATTTTTTTAATCAATTTAATTTGCAAATTTTCTCTGCTATCTAAAGTGCAGGATAACAGTTACACTATTGAAAGCATATTAGGTGTAAGATATCTATAAATCAATCGTATCAGAAGAAAACGTTTCATAGTTAGTTGGTGGCTAATTACGTGTGTTTTCCCCTCACAGTTAAGTAATTTTCCTGTAATTAGTTGTCATCTTAGACGTATCAGACGAGTTATAAAGTTTCAAAATACGAGGTATCTACAAAAAAGATGATCAATAAAAAACGAAAACGCTCGAAATACGTTACTCGTTTCAAGAACCCTATTTTTACTCGAAATTGAATGCTTCTCGCTCATGATCTTATTGCATTCGTTGAATATTCATCGAATTGAAAACATGAAAATCCATTCTAAATCGATTTTAAAGGGAAGCAAATAAATAGTAGAAATATTCCCCAGGAAACTTGTAGTTTCTAATGCATTATGGTAAGATAATGTATTTTACATTATAAGAAATTTTCAATTTAACAGTAATCAGCAGCCTTGTTTTCGTATAAAAAGATCTTTTTGAAAAACACCCATTCTTTTTCTAGAGTTTTATTTTTGACATGTCTAGCCTTTTGCAATAAACAGTGTGTTTCTTTCATTTTTCTTAAACATAAGCAAGGAAATCTCATTTAAAGATTTATTTTATGTAAGTTCAACATAATTCATAGTGCTTAGTGATACTGGTATTATCATATAATAAGTTTGCTCAGAGCATTTAAGTGTACATTTTTTTCACTAAGACATTTTTTCAAATAAAAAATAAAGATTTTAACTTATTTTATGCTTTTTTCATGCAATGATCACTGGCTTTTTTATCCACTTACAGAAATTAAGCTCAGGAATTAAATATCCTGTAGAATAACATAAATTTTTTACTAGTTCCCTTTTTTCTTCAAAAAGCAGGTAGGAAATAGCTTTATCTGAAAGAATAACAGCTTGTTAACGACAGCAGTTTAAATACAATTTTTCCCAGGAGAAATTTATTAATGAAAAAATATGCCGCTTCCTAAAGGAAGGAAATTTTAATTTGTGTTAGTGAAAATTTTACCTTTAATCTATATATATAAAAATGAATGTTGGTAAATGTGTATATGTGTATATGTGTATGTGTGTGTGTTCCCTAAGATCTCAGAAACTACCCGGGAGATTTGCCTGAAATTTTCACCGTTTGTTCCTTTTGGTACTGGGAAGGTTTAGAGACCAGTTTCAACAAAATCCGATGAGTAGTTATTTTTTTATCTCAATTTTAGACCTGATTCTGTCTCTGTAATTTCAATTTAAAACGCCATTTTCGAAGGCTTTCATCAATCCAATCGAGTATTTAGTGTATCAACTCAACTCTCTGGCAGATAATTGGAATTGCTTGCTACCGTAAATTTGGCGATCTTTTGACTCGCGCCAAGAGCCCTCAATAATGGAAGTTTTCCCAATAACTATCTCAAGTATAAAAAATAAAAAAGGTATTTGATTAACAGATTAATCTTTTTTTTTTTAAACAAATGAGATTCAGTTTCATATTTCGGAACTTCGTTAGATTTGTAGAGGCTTAGATGTCATGCATTATTTTCCAGACGAACAGTATTTTGTTCTTTATACCTATTGCTGTTTTCAATCAGAGTATGTTACTATATTTTCTCGCCAAACATCCAATCAATAGTTCGTTTTCATGTCCTTACTATTTGCTATGATATACCGAAATGTTGGAAATTATTTTAACGCCTTGCGGAATGGTGTACATTTAGCGCCAAATATAATATTCAAATTGATTTCAGATTGCCAAAACGTAATTGATCAGTGCATTTTTACAGCGTAATTGTGCATATGTAAATTTTTCTTTATTATTGTTCACCGTTTTTTTTTCTTTTTTTGTTTTTGAAATTTAAGGGAGCAGTTGACGGTCTACTTTTTTGAATTGATCAGTGCATTTTTACAACGTAACTGTACATCTGTATTTTTTTTTTTTTTTGTTCACCATGCTTTTTTTTCTGAACTTAAGGGAGCAATTGATGGTCTACCTTTTCGGATTGATCAGTGCATTTTAACAACGTAATTGTACATATGTACATTTTTCTGTTTTATTGTTCACCGTGTTTTTTTTTTTTTTAAATAAAAGGAGCAATTGATGGTCTACTTTTTTGGATTGATCAGTGCATTTTTACAACGTAATTGTACATACGTAAATTTTTCTTTATTGTTGTTCAGCGTGCTTTTTTTTTTTTTTTTTTTGAATTTAAAGGAACAATTGATGATCTACTTTTGTAAATATGTATATTTCTCTTATTACTGTTCACCGTGGTTTTTTTTTTACATTTTTTGAAGGAGCAATTGACGGTCTACTCTTTTGGAATGTCCAGTGCATTTTTAGAACGTAATTGTAAATGTGTAAATTTCTCAATGTTATTGTTCACTGTGTTTTTTTTTTTTTTTTTTTGAATTTAGAAGAACGATTGATGGTCTACCTTTTGAACTGTCCAGTACATTTTTGCAACGTAATTGTGAATGTGTACATTTCTCCTTATTTTTGTTCACCGTGCTTTTTTTTTCTTTAAAGTAGCTATTTGTGGTCCAGTCACATTCTATTGTAAATATGTCAATTTCATTTTATTACTATTCACTGCTCTCTCTCTCTCTCTCCTTTTTAATTAATTTAAAAGAGATATTCATGATCCTGTCACATTATACATTTTATGTGTCTCTACATTTTATTTTCAAACCGAAGATCTATTTTCACGATTAGTGGAGAGCTTCTTCGTCTTGATTTGTAAATAAAATTCCTATCTAAAATCAAATTATGTGTAAAGTTTTTCATTGTTCAGTATTTTTTTATTTTTATAAAAATAATTAGTGGCCTATTTGTAGATTGTTCAGTGCGTAATTTCAACTTTGCTTGATTTAGAATTTTAAAATCTTTCATGCCTATTTTCAACAACGCTTTATAGATTTTTACATCCAAAATACCACGTGGAGACGAAATATACATCTAGGCAGAACAACGTCTGCCGGGTTCTGCTAGTACTTAACAAAAATAGTCGGGAAATAATAGGAACGCGCCCTTTTCAAAGAACTATCAGCCTTCAGCGCCACCTATGGTCAATTTAGGAGTCTTGTAAAAGACTTTGTATTGCGTGGCCTTTTATTGATTACTATTGGCGAGATAAGCGATGCAGGATTAAGTTTAGTCACGGATGATTCAATGCTAAGTAAACTGAAAACTTTTTTTTCTTTAGAAAAATTCTGGCAAACACTCTCTCTTAACTTTTTTCGAAACAAGCATTCTATTTCTGTTATTAATGGTTTTTTAAGTAAAAACCCTTAAATTCTATCCCATTGCTAAATAATTTTACGTCTGTTAAACACGGATCGGTGAACAACTCTAACTACTCCTGTAGAAAATTGTAGATTCTCCGTCAATGGAAGATTTATAGGTTATGTCGTTGAGTCCCTCTGCGATTGCGGCATTTGTAATTTGGTAAAGCCACCATTATTCTACAATGGGGGAGTTTCCGAAATTTCAAAAGTATTTTTTTCTAAAAGAGCATGTTTCAAAACATAGGAATTGACCACTTTTTTTTTCTATTTTTTGACACAGTTATGTATGTTTTATGAATTATTTTAACCGGTGCGCAAATGCTATTCCGAAAAAAAAAAAAACATCTGCGCTTGACGTCAGTGGTGCACGTAAGCGCGAAATCTAATTGGTTGTAGTGAGATGACGAAGGTCGTGACGTCACCGATTCTTGCGATTGGACAACTCAAGTCAAGCAAAATGGTGTTATTATTGGAAAGAGAGCTGGTAGGTGCACCACTGATGACACAAAAACCACGCCCCGTTTTCAACGTAGGGTATTTAAAAAAATTAATAAAAAATAAACTGTTGGGAAAATTAAAGTATTTTCCGGGCTCATGTTATTTTTTTACATCATTCTATCAATTACAGTAACAAAAAAGTAGTACTTTTGACTGAAGGAAACTCCCCCATTCAAATTGTATTCAGAAAATCTAGTTTTTTCCTTCCGATCATGGCTTTTTGCAGTGAGTACCAGTACAACCTCGTTTATCAAGACTAACTGGGACTAGAAACGAGCCAGATAAGCAAATGGGCCCGACCAATATGGGTAATGAGCGAAAACAAATTTATAAAGGAGCAGACTTATATTTTATTCCAGCGAAGCAATTCTTTGTAACCAAATTACATTGAATCGTTTTGCACAAACACATTAACATTAATAGTTCAACTGTACTGGTGTCCGACTCATACTCTGACCATACCATGATGTTTTATTATATAACTTTAGCTTATTTTACGATCTATGCAGAATCATTTAATAAAAATCAAAGGTGAATGAATGGTGATTTCATAGCTCCGTTCATGATACCATGATCCATAATCATTTTTAAGTCAATATAATACTTTCAAACTACTTATTCAAAACTTATCCACATAGACTGGAGATTTGGTGAAACAAGGGCCAGATAAACGAGGTTCCACTGTATATTTACGTGTATATATATTCCTATAGTCATCAGAATAATTCTGAAAATCAGACTTTCTTAAAATAATGGCTCAAAGAAAATAGCTCCACCAACAGTTGTTAGAGAAAAGATGTCGACTTAACCTGTCTCAGCCCCCATCACCAGCTCATGTTTTTGATGTTGGTTTTGATATGGAGTATTGATTACAATACCTATTATCGCATAAACTGAATTACAGAATTCAAGAAATTAACAAAAAAATATTAAATCATAAAGCAAAAAACAAGAAAAAAGGGTAAAAACAAGCAAAAAAAAGCGTTCTGCTATCAAATACTAATGCCAAGAATTTTTTTAATAAATTATATATTAAAATTATATCCTAGTTCTGCTATTTTTAAGCGACAATGCCACTTTTCCTTTTTTCAGTCACGAATATTGTGTTATTAATATTGAAGTTTAGAACAGAGGAACTGATGTGTAGAAAATGAACTTTTCAGGTTAACTGAAAAATCTCCTGTTCCAGTATTTTCAGCCATAGCGTAATTGTAGTTTCCTCTATCAAGGCCTTCTAATTAATTACCCGATTGTTTACTTTAACCGTAGATAACTCTTATCTAGTTTCCCCAGACAAGCAAGCAATAACGGAACTATTTTCAATATTCCTCAACTGAGAAATGTTAAATATTGCAAAACAGATACGAGATAAAGGGTTTTTCTCTTGCTGCTAAGGATATATTGATTATTTTGTTATTATGATTTTTTGTTTTAGTATTTTAACTGCAAGCAACACGTTCTCTCTTTTTAAAATGTTACACATGATAATTTTTTACTGTGCATTTAAAACATTATACATTAATTTTTTGAGCTAATTTTTAAGTATATTATCTCCTCAGAGCAACAATAAGGCGTCTAATCTCAGGAATAGTACTTAGATATCTTACTCTTGATTTGAGGCGAGGATATTTAGAATAACTTTAACTTTAAATATTCTTTTTTGGGGGGGGGGGTGGATTTTGTTTGTACTTATTTGGAGGGCTTGGGTGTCATTTTTATTTATTTATTTATTTACTTAGTGGTAGCCTTATTTATTTGGATGGTTCGCCTTTTTGAGCAAATCGCTTGTTATGCCATTCACGTTTTTAAGCCAAGACTGACGCCATAGAAATCTGCTCAAACAAATTTTGCTGTACTGTAAATATTATTACGATCAATATATATATATATATATATATATATATATATATATATATATATATATATATATATATATATATATATATATATATATATATATTATATATATATATATATATATATATATATATATATATATATATATATATATATATATATATATATAAAGCTGTACATCTATTTGTACCTACCTATCTATGTTTCCACCTATCGTTATGTCCATATATGCATCAATCTATAAATCAACCTATCTCCATTTCTATTTCTCTTTTTTTTGTGTGTTTATATTTGTTTCCATTCATCTCTGCAATTTTACATTTTAGAACTTCCATGTTCTATTTATTTCAAGAAAACTACATTTATCCATCCACCTGTGTCTATCTTTATCCATCTCTCTTTCGTGAAAATCTAAAAATATGTTCAATGCATTGCTTGATGCATGGTATATTTTGCAACAATGTACATCTGTTTAAATCTTGAAACTTAATCTTGGGGAAAATTTCACTGTTAAAGGTACATAACAATTAGAATGATATTCAGTCTCACTAACAATAACAATACTCCCTAACGATTAGTTAAACTTCAATCGTATAAAAAGTCTTCAAATTCACAAAAGGAAGGGCAACTTTTATTTCGAATAACTTTATCCAAAATCTTGGAAGGAAATGCACATTTTTGCTAAACTTAAATCTGTACTACTATAAATCACCCACTAAATTTCATGTTTCTAGGCGTTACGGTTTTCACGTAAAGCAAGCACACACAGACACAAACATCTTTTTTTCGGCTATAGGAATAGATTAATATAGATTTATTTTCATTGTGTCACTATGCATTACTTCAAGGCCGGCCGGTCATTTCAAGTTTTTTTCAAAGGGTGCAAAGACACGTATTTCATCAGAAAACAACAAAAATCACGCCCACTTATACGTAAATACGCTGATTTCTCAAAGCCGGGGAGCAGGGGGGGGCAATTGACCCTACTGACACGCCAAAATGACAGGCCTTCCACAGGATCCCACTGTGTAGAACACGTTGCGGTTGAATGATTTGAAGGATTTGTTCATTATAAGTTACATTTGTTCATTCATTCAATAAATTGATTCACTTTTGCATATTTACAAAAAACTTTAATAAACAAGACAAGCTTAAAAATAGAAGAACATGTAACTATACAATATATTTATATACCACCTGAGAAATATGTGATATTTTCATGCGCCAACGAAGAGATTGGAACTGCACAGTTTTCAGTCTACGAATCTTTACATCCAAAAACAAACTAAAATGTCTCGTCGAACAGAGTATCCAAAGTACAAAGGAATATTAAAGCTATAAATTTCAATCAATACCATCACTAGCAAAGAAAATCTCGTCGTCGTACTCATAACTCCAAATTAATAGAATTATATTTACGACTGCAGTTTTCTCCGGAGTATGGCCATTTTATATTTATGTACCTTTCCCCGAAGGTTCTCCAGACAAAGTTATGGAAGGCCTAAGAGGAACTGCTGAAGTAACGACTTTTTGATTCAGATGAAAAGAGACGTAAAAGAAAACGACGTGTGCTTGCTGTTTGGAGCCTTCCACAATAAAAGAATTCGTTTCAGTTTGGACTGGGTCATTAAATTCCATTTGATGATTCGATTTCTTTGCTGTCAGGAACGGTGAATCTTTTCAGGAAAATATATTTGTCAAGTAGCATTCCAGAAATTTTATGCATTGTTGGATGCGAAACGACTTGGAATGCTGTATTTGCACGCTCAATAAAATACACAATTGGACGTATCTGTTTTCAAACTCATTACTTTTGCAGAACCGAAGTTTAAATGCGCGTCTAGCTTAGCAAATATATAAAGTGTACATATTAAAGAGATTTGCAACAATTTTCGTGTTTTTGTGCAAAACAATACATTTTCAAGTGTAAAAGTGTGCAGCTTCAAGTCAATTATAATAAAAACAACATGGCGTTTTTTATGTACCTCTAGTGTTTTTAATTTTGGTTTTGTTTTAATTTTAATTTTGGTTTTCTTCCTATGAGAAAGCAATTAACCATATTCATTTTCGCGAGGTTAAACTTCATTTTCAAGTTGAACAGGAACTTACTCTCACCCATATGCTGCTTTGTGAAAATAATGCATTTTCCTCCTTTTTTTAGATATTTTTTTTAATGCTCAGCATAAATAATACGCATTTTTGATACAATATGTTAAGTTATTGAGATCATAAATTTCCCTTCTTCAGATTAGCATTCAGATCAAGTTTGATTCAAATCAAACAATACGTAAAATTTGCATGCACTTATATCTAAACAAGTAGACTTTTTTCTCCTGTTTTTTATTTCGTCACTGAACGGCTAGATTTCGCAGTCATCTACTTTTCCTTTTTTTTCTTTTTTTTTCATAATCATAAATACTTAATTTCATGAAATGTAAAAAAATACGCAATATTTTCCCTAGCTTTTAAAGTAGACTACTTCGTTACTTGTTTTGATATTATTTATGCTATTTTTAATATTGATTTTTTGTATAATTTGACTTTAAACAAGAGTGTCAAATTTATTTTTAGATTTTAAAGTATTCTGGAAGATTTTTTTTTTATAATTTTCGCAATGTGATGAATGGTGATAAGCTTTTAAAACGCACCAGGATGTCATTAGCGTTATTTCATTAAATTTGTCCATGACTTTTTATATTTACAATTTTTTTTAATTAAAAAACATTAGTAGAATATCAATATTCAATTAAAATTATTAACTATATAATTTATTGTTACACGGTCAAGACTTGAAATAATTTACACATAAAAAATCATACCTTGATGCCTATGGACGCACTTATAAATTTTTGAAAATAACAGCGGCTTTTTCACCAACAGAAACAAAATAACATTATGTCTAATCTAAAGCGGCACTCTGATTTCACCATTTAATAATAGCCCTCAAAATGTCCCTCTATGTTCCGTTGCAGCTTATAAATTTTCCCATCGATGATTACTGGAGAAAAACCAACTGTTTTAAATAAAAAGCACTTTAAGCTGTAAGTTACCACCCTTAAGCCAGGACTAAGACAGAAATATACGTAATACACCGAAATTTTTATTTCAACAACTTGAACTACTACTGAGAAAAAAAGATTTCGTGATTTATTAGATAGTACATGTTATCAAATAGATTTCGACTAAATGAATATTAAGTTATTAATTTGATAAGTAATAATGTTCTGTTCAGTAATATAATAATACCACTTCAAAATGGAAAATAGTTTTCTTTCAATAAGCAATAACTGCTGTTTTGTCTTCTGGAGAGTTCTCAGCATTTAGAATTTCATCGAACTGCAAAACGAAAACAATAAGGATAAAACTGGAGTTAACAGCAGCTTCAAGCTACAGTGAGGAAGACATAGGAAAATGTTCCCTGTTTTAAATGCAAATTACCTTACTGCCGACTGTGACCCCTCCCGTCTTTCTAAACATCAAGTTCAATGTTTACACTTCTACGAGGTGTGATGTATTGAATGATCAAATGATAGCTTGTAAAGCAAGGTATCCTGTACAAGATAATAAATGATCAAATGAGCATTCAACTAGCCTAACATTAGGAAAAGTCAAACCATTCTATCAAGATTAGTTAGTTAAAATTCCTGTTATTGAACAACGAATTATGAATGGGCCACACAAGAGACCCTCTATATTTCTGGTGTTAAGTGGTAATTGATGTGTATATGGATGGTGGTATAACATTAGTTATTGCATCCCAGCCTATGAGGATACACTAGGTCTACATTCATATCATTTCCTTCCAGGGTCCACTGTACCTACCACAGCATGTGGTATAACCGGTTGGTTGGGGCCCTAAAGAGAGCTTATTTTTTAATCCAGACCAAGAGCAGAGCAAATCCACTAGTCCACGCTTCCAGAGGTACTGATTCACTTGGAGTACTTTGTGACCACGAGCATTTTTCTTGGTCTCAAAATGGAAAAAAATTAGTATGCAGCTCCATTTGAAATAAACAAACATATGCGTTTGGTTAAGTTGGTTGCCGATGAGGAAACTGGAACGATTATTATGTCATTCAGTTATTGCGGGGAAAAGAAATATATCATGTGTAGCATATCATGCCAGATTTGCTACTACCAAGCTCCAAAACCTATAAACCATACTTATATATGAATATATGTTGTCGAAATGTCTGAAACATGCAAAAAGAAAAAAAAACTCCAATCTATTCTGAGAAATAATTCAATATCGACGGCTTTCAAGACCATTTACTGCCAAAGAAGACATCCAAGAAAAACTTTCCCCTCGTACGTGCATCAAAGTTGCTGATTCAAGCATCGTCAACAACAGAGGGTGACCTACGACGCTTAGCAGCAGAGGACCATTATCACGTTCTTTGCCATCTTATTCTATTACCGCAAACAATGGAAGTCACGTGCCACATCCTTCGATCTCGTGCCGCTATTTGGCCTTTAGCACTGCAAGCACAATTGAGGCTCTCTGCTTCCGCTCGTGCAGCATCTTTTGAGATAACGTGAATTCATTGGAGCTATCTTGAAGGCTTAAATGCGGATGGAGAGATTTTTTCTCTTGTACTACATCAAAACATAGAGTCTATATTTTACCAAAAAAATTTAGTACACTGCAAAAAGTAAATGCTTTTACAGTATAATACAGCTAATTTAATCGTGACAAACTGTAAAAATTGCTAATTTTGCAGTAATAAACTGTAAAATTTCTAATTTTACTTTAATAAACTGTAAAATTGCTGCTTTTCAGTAATAAACTGTAAAATTGATCGTTTTACAGTTTATTACTGTGCATTTTACAGTTTTGAACTGGAACCTCTGCGGCCAGTATTATATTATAAAAACAACAATTTATTTTTTGCAGTGTAGAATAATTTTAAAAATTTCATATAGTACTGTATATTACACTTTTTTGCCGACAAGTTTTACTAATTTGATTTCGGAGCAGAAATAAGCATTTTTTTTTTTCAGTTGAAAGTATTCATTAAAGAAGAGAACGTTTGACCTACTTGGTAGAGGAATTACGTGAACATATTGTGTCACATCTGCAACAAGTTATCTCATTGTGTTTTTCGAGGTAGTGACAAATCACCGGAACTATCTTAAAGATTTCAACTTGTACCCTATAGTATCAATTTCCATGTAGTACCCCTATATTGCCCTCTATTGCAGACAAATTTTACTAATTTGACTATGGTGAAGAATTTTTTTTTTTTTTTTTTTGCCTACTTCCCCGTAAAAGAAAAAGAAAGATAAAAAATGCACAACAGGTAGAGCTTAATGCATCGTAAAAATATAGTGAAACTCAAACTGACTTACGTAAAATGTTAAGAATAAAGTACTGTCTTGCTAAAAAAGTAACTCGAAACTGTACGAAGAAATTCAATCTTAGTAAATGGCAAAATAGACTTGATTAGTACCAAATAAACTAACGTAGAAATAAATATATTTGTTGACATCCTATAGTTTTGTTTATAATTGACTCTTGGGCAGGGATTCAAGTGAAGCACCATTGCAATAGCTTCGAATTGCAATCGCTACTGGAAGTGAATTACATTATCATCAACTTAACTTGGCACTGACGTCACTACGGGTGGAGCCAATAAGAGCTCACAAGCAGTCAGTGATCTCCTCTTATTCACTAAGTAGGCTGTGACGTTTTATCTAGCTCGTTTTTCATAGGCAAACGTCACGCTGACGTCACGATGTTTTTATCAAGAAACGTTCTAATGTAATTCATTTCCAGTAGCGATTGTAATTTGCGATCGCCTGTTTCACTTGAATTCCTGCCTTGGACTCTCATCTAGTATTTTGTCTCAATGTCATTTTTTTTTTTTTTTTTCAGTCTCTTAAGTTCCATTTTTTCCTTCTTTCTTTTCTGAAATAGAGACTGTTTATCTGAAATGTGTATTCTAGTATCCGTGGTAAATTATGTCAAAGAAGTTTGTATCAAATTTACTTTGAGACGTTCTTTTTTGTATTCTTTGAAATCATCTTCTGATGCAACTATTGTAATTATTTATTTTTACTTATATTAATTTTAAAACTCTAATTTCATTTTTGAAAGGCTGATATTGAGTTTAAAAATAACTGTTGCATCTAATTGGTTCATCCATGGGAAATTATGCAAGTAAATTATCTTCAATTCTGAACTACGACTGCAAAGTAAGTAATTTTAAAGTCCTGTGAAAAAGCGTAAAATTTGACCTCAAAATATTCCGGTACAGTGCAAATCAAAATGGAGGAATTCCGCGAAGCAAAAAAATAATAAACTCATTCAAAAAAGATTAAAGCTTACAGCAAGTTTTTGTTGTAATTGTTAACCATTGCTTTTGTAATGAAACAGTGGCGTATCTAGGGGGGGTGCCAAGGGACCAATGCACCCCCCAAGATTTTGTAAGACTATAAAAAATGGTGGCACCGAATTTTGAAAAAACATGTAACCTTCATGTAAATATGCTTCAGGTTTTTTCAATGAAAAATACTTTATGGACACTGAAATATTGTCATATTATTTTCTGTTTTCGACAATAAGAAGCAAAACTAATTGTTATTCTGTAATTGTGGAAATGTAAGAGGAAAATGAGCGATGTACCCGCGCCTCTCACAAACATTGTTAGACGTTTAAGCTTCCTATTAATTGCAGATTATTTAAATGATTTAAATGTGTTTAAGCATTGCTCCTCCTCTTATTTTCTCTTTTTTAAAGATTATTTTGAACAAATTGTCATATTATTATTTTACATCGTAAAGAAAAAATCAACAAAACACCAGCTTATTTTTTTTTCGAAATGTGACAAATTGGATTTTTGTTTAAAAACTTATCGCACATTAAAAAAAAAATGTTTTTTATATTAACACTTACATTGAAACATTACTGCTCATTTCAGCAGTAAATTTTTTACCTTGGAAAAAAGGATCAGTTTCTACTTTCTTTTCTCATGGGATGAAATGAAAGTTTTTATTTTATTATTAAAAGTTTTATTAGAAATGAATAAATAAACAAGTTGAAATATTAATGAAGGAATGCGAATGAATGAATTAATCAATGAGCACATCTGGGATTTAAAAAAAAGGAGTGAGTAATAGCTGAAAAACAAAAACAATTTTCCAGAAAGTGCAAAATATTACAATATGTGTATGAAATTTTGAAAATGAGTTGTATATATTCCCTTTGATTTTTCAGTCTATTTATATTTGAATCGCAATCGTCCAATCGACTATAGGTTTAAGAATATAGTTAGTATATTGCTAGGTGGATGGCGCAGAAGAGTTAAAATGTTTTAACATTCCAATTTGCCCCGTTATTTAAATCTTACCCCCACGTTCCCCAACATCTGAAGGACGTTTAAATGGACATTTTGTAGAATATGCATGAGAAAATTCGTGCATATAAGCTAAGAAAAATCTTATCTTTGATGAAACAAAAATAATCATAAAATAAAACTTCATAAAAACCAAAATGTACAAAAAATTTCATTTTGGTACTCTCGGACCTTCAAAAATATTTTTTATCATGCAACTATTTTTTTTAAATTATAAATGATCTATCAATTTTCCGATGAAGACTTGAGTGCTTTTGGCTTGAGATTTTTTTTCGTAATATGTTTATTGTTCTTGCATGATATTCATTTTTGTGAAAAAAAAAAATCTTTGAGCAACGTTCAATAGAAAAAATTAAATCGAAATACTGCGTTTTTAAAGTTTCACCATATTTCTTGATTTTTTTCCTTTCTCATCACAGTGTCGATGTTCGATGTGCACCCCCCAAAATCAATTCCTGGATACGCCACTGTAATGAAAACAAAAATATTTTGGTGGGCCGGCCACCTCGTCTAGTGGTCAGCGACGTCTGACCGTGATGCGGTGGCCCCGGGTTCGAGTCCCGGCTGGGGCATGGGCGTACTTTCTCTCTCTCATGTCATTGTCCTTTCTGTGTGTGTGAAAGTGAGTTATGAATGAATGCCTACCCTATGAACGGGTCCTTATGGCATGTGTGATGAGCATAAAATCGGTCTTCCACCTAAAATGGTGCTCTTAAAAACGGAAGCCGTATCTTTACCCCATCCTTAATGGACCTGGTCTAGCTCTGCTGACCAACGGGGGCATGTAACAACAACAAAATATTTTGGTTAGAGGTTTTATTTTTTTAACGCGCTTTGAAACGGATTTTTTCTTCTAAAAATGGAAGAAAATATACCAAACTATTGAAGCATTTACACCCTTCAGTTCTGCCTTAGCCCTAGCTTATCCCATGGGAAACTGTCATTCAGTCCCACTCGTAACGCCGCACATATTTTATTTCAGTAATTATTCAAAAAGGTAAATAAAAAAATAAAGTACGAATCGTTTGTGTCATTGATTAAGCACAAAACTTTGTCATTATCTTTTAATAGTAAAAGATAATTACGATTAAAAACAATTGTTCCCTTACAATGAAAGCTTTATTTTCAAAACCTACTATTTGTTTCGTTAATTTTTACATTGATAGATAAAAAGCATTAACTAATTCATGTAGCACATTGCAGAGGTTGACTTTGGATGTTCCGTGCAAATAAATTTAATTTTAAGTAACAAAACTTTTAAACAAAAGTATAACCGAGGATCATCTTTGTATCAAACGTAAAGACTAAAAGGTTTACAATTTTCTTGAGGTTTACAATTTTCCGACTTGAGGTTTACAATTTTCCGAACAGTTCGGGAAAACCAGAAAAGGAAATCTGAAAATATCGATGCCCGTACGCCGTACGGGCAAACCAGATGAGGCCAATTTCGGGTAGCACGTACACCGTACGGGCAAACCGCTTAAAGGGTTAAGTAATCACGTTGCGTACTGTTTTCAGTTGACCATTGAATGACTTGACAGAAAAATAGCTTGTTCTCTGAATCTACTTCCCAGTTTATGTTAACTGCTGCTTTTATTTCTTCTTATAAAATGTTTTTTTAAGTACTATATCGTAAGCAGAAAAAAAAAATTTGGTAAAAAAAAAGTATGTATCTGGTGTCAAGCGACCCTTTTTAAAGACGATTTTTCTTTTTTTAACAAAAAAAATTTTTTTTACATGATATTTTTTACATTATTTTTCCTATCCATTAAACACTATTTGTAACCAGTATACAAAATATCTTTGGAATAAAAAATGTCAGACAATAATGGGTTATGTGCATTGGAATGGTTTGATAGAAACATCTAACTTTCAAAATATACATTTTTTTTCTTTTGATTTACTAATTCCTTATTAAAAACCTAAAATTTGTAGCATTGACTATATCTTATTACTACGATACTGGCTTCCACAAAATTCTTATTTTCATGTCTGAACTTCTTATAGTTTGCTTAATCTATAATTGTAGCAGTAAGCAAACTTTTATTTTTACATATGCGTGATCACTTTCAATTTCATTTGCTAAGTGAGAAAACTACAGTCGAGAAAATGTATTTCATAATTAAGGCATTCTATAACAAAACCAGCTCTATTTCAAAAGGACTCTTCAGAAGTGATTATTTTGTAGTTCGGTATTCTTTGTCGATACTATCACGCTACAAAGCGATTTGGGACGAATTCGTCTCACTCAGATTGAAAATGGCTGACAAAAACCGGTTTCATTTCAAAGCCATCTCAATCTATTCATCAACTTAATGGACATTTCAAACACGCGTAGGTGAAATAAGCAGTGTTATTATTATCAACTGAAATTTTTAATTTCAACAGTGAATAACACACACATGGCATAATATTGAGAGAGGACATGAATTTAATGCAAATTTCAGTCAAGCTGAATTTCAAGTATAATTCTACACTGTAAAAAATGAATGTTGTTTTTACAGTATAATACACCTAATTTTATAGTAATAAACTGTAAATTTGCTAATTTCACAGTAATAAACTAAAATTGCTAACTTTACAGTATCAAACTATAAAACTGCTACCTTTACAATGATAAACTGTAAATTTGCCAATTTTACACTTTATTACCGTGCATTTTATAGTTTTATACTGGAACCTCTGCTGCCAGTAAAAACAACAGCTTATTTTTGGCAGTGTACCCAAAAGCGCGTATGAACCTTTTACTTTTTAAATCTATACTAGCTTGTGAATAATTCGCATTGACAGCTATAAATATATAGGAGCTTTATTCTGCTAATTAATTATGCTAAACCAAGAAAAAAAAGCTTTGAATATCTAGCCTACTAAAAAATACATGATCCTTTATTCAATACAAATCAACTTTTGAAGATCTAAGATCTGCATCAACTGATATAAACATGTAAACATGGTGCTCTTCAAATTATATGAGCTAAACCACCATAGGGAGTATTTAAAGTCTATTATAGCCGCAGGAAGACATGACTTTTACTCAAAAACCAACACGTGAAGAGCTGAAGTCTGCATCATTCGATATAAATATGTGCACTCTAAGAATTCTGTTTTGTTGATAGATTGTGACAAAACATCAACAGAAGCATTAAGTATTTAATTTACAACTACCCAAAAAATATATAACCAACTTGGGAGGAGCGAAAAAAAGTATGAATCAACTGATAGAAATATGTTAGAATGTTATTCTACTACTTAATTAAACTACAGTAGATGCGTTGAATTTTAAGTCTACAATGACACAAAAAATACATGATTTCTTATTGCTTTCTTTTCTTTATATATATATATATATATATATATATATATATATATATATATATATATATATATATATATATATATTATATAGTCCAACTAACTTGGGGAGAGCGAAAATAAAATTCAGCATCATTTGATGTAGACCTATAATAATTTTACTTTCCAAGTTAACTGAATCAATACAACACAAAAATATGCAACCCTTTTTTTTTTCAGTCCAAACCAATTTGCAAAGAATTAAAATCCTCATCAGTTGATATAAATATACGTATAAGAATCCTATTCTTAATTAATTGGGCTAAACCACCAAAAGAAGCATCGACTATCAAACCAATCTTGACTCGATAAAATATATGACTTTTCCTCAATCCAAGCCTACCTGCGAAGAGAACAAAAGTCCGCGGTCTCGCGAATCGATACACCATTCGTAATAGCCCGACCAGCCAGTGCTTAGCAAAGCAGAAACAAAGGACGAAGAAATATCTCATTCATGGATCAGAAATTCCATCCCATTCCATCGTTCCCTTCTCCACCCCAGAAAAGTTTCGATTCATTCCCCTCTTAAGACCCCTATAGAGGGAAGCTGACTTATCCGACATTTTGGTTCTAAAAAGACGCATGCGATACCACTGGTATGTGTACGAAAACCGCGTTAAAGAAAACTGGTGGCTGAACTTTAGATGGCTGACCTGATTGAAGTTTAACTGTTCCAACTAATAAAATGAGGATATGTCATTCATTTAAATTGCAAACAAGCAACAAATGTAAAAACGGGTTTATTTACGGGAAATATTTAATTATAAGCTAGTATTTAATTTGAGAATTCAGTTATCTTACTAGATTTACTCAATGCGGCGTATTTTGACGACGTAGCTAACCATTGATTAAAATAACGAATTTCCAAACACTTTAAACGAGGTTGGATCCAAAGCCGTCTTGGAACCAAAATGTCGGGTAGGTCGGCCTGTCCTCTAAAAAGGTTCTGTCCCCTTTCGCTCCCTGAAAGGGCGGTCTTTATCGACAAGAAGTTCCGAGCTGGGATCGATGCGGTTTTGCTCGCCACCTTTGCGTGACGATCTCTCTGAAACCCCTTGAACACCACTTTTCTCATGCGCAAAAGAGTGAGAGTGAAATTCTTTTTCTATTCTTTTTTCTTTTTTTGTTATTTTCCCGCCGTCGGCTGCACTTCTGGTTGGAGAACAATCCATATTTCTTCATGGACACAGTTCTTGTCACTCGCAAAAAAAAAGCGACATTTTCATCGGGAAAGATAAATTGGAGGTATGGCTTTAATTCGTTGGTTCCTTGGAGAAATTGGAAACTTAGTTGTAGTTTTGGATACTTGTGATGTTAATTCTTTCATGAACATTCAATAAAGGTTTTCTTGTATAATTAACGCTTTCATGTAGAGGGCAATTCTGCCCTGCATGAAGCACCTGAGTAAAATGGGACAAAATTAAGAAAAAAGTGCTTCACCCCATGTTTTTGATCGTACTCTTTCAGGAAAAAAAATATTTTTTGAAAATGGTAAACATCGCTCCTCTGCGACAATGCGCACTGCGCTGCAAAAGATGAACTGTTGTTTTTTCAGTATAATGCCTGCAGCCGAGGTTCCAATTTAAAACTAAAATATACACTAATAAACTGTAAATCTAGCAATTTTAGTTTCTTACTGTAAAGTTAGCAATTTTGCAGTTTATTACCGTTAAATTTTGCCTTATTATACTGTAAAAGCAACAATATATTACTGGCAGCAGATTTTCCAGTTTAAAACTGTAAAATACATTGCAATAAACTGCAAAATTAGCAATTTTACAATTTAGTACTGTAAAATTAGCTGCATTATACTGTAAAAACAACATTCATTTTTTATAGTGAGCGATTCCATACCAAATCACCGAATGGGGGTCGCACGACCGACTCGGATTTTTTTTTTTTTAATTTGGTACACAGATTGATGGTATAGAGGTATGAAAAAGCCCAAAAGGAAAGTTACCTGCTCCACTTATTTTCTGAGATACATGCCCTCAAAGTTTGTCCGCCACGTCAAAATACTAAAAAAGTGATGTTATTTAATCATTTTTTATAAAAAATCGTACTCATGCAAAATAAAAGTGTTAGATATCTATGGAAACTAGTTACTCCAGGCATTCTGAAAAAAAATACTAGAACGTTCATAATGAAAATTGCCAAGGTACAGGGCTCTTTGAAGTTGTCACCACAAAAACTTGATTTTGCAGATTTTGCTAAAATTCAGGCATTTATTACAAAAAAAGGCAAACAAAACCAAAGGTTTTCTCACTTTCTGGTAGTGTACAGGTCCTCCCTGTAAATTGCTACGCAATAAATTTTTTGGGTTTCTCACTCCTTCTTGGAAATATTTTAGCTTAAAAATAAGCCATAAGGCAAAAAATGCGTTTTTGGCCATCTTGGCAGCCATTTTTCTCATAAAGGGGGAGCAGTAGAAACTTTAATTTTTTTTTTAAACAAGCCACTGATATGTTAGCTATTCACAGGAAAAGAGTTTACTTTTGGTTATTTCTCTCATTAAGAGATATCCTGCTGACAGTATATGCATGTTTTTCGCGACGACCATATGCTTTTGTTCCCCCTCTCATGGACTTAAAATTAATTAAACCAAAAAATAATTATATATTTATTATTAGCTGTATTATCTACTCAATATGTCATGAAATTTAATTTATTAAATCATTGAACAATAAATTAGATAATTGATGAAAACAAGAAAAAGTATTTCTCTGATGCCTGAGCATTATGCATTCATAATTATAAAGCACTAAATACTTTCTTGAGAAATTAATTAACATAAATGAGCTCTAAATAGTTATATTATAAGCAATACCCAATCTTGTGATTGGGATACTCCTGTTTTTAATTGAAGAATTTCTTGAATATCACATGAATATCAGGAAAATAAATGAGGTCTTTTCGTTTGATGTAGGATACTTTATGACAAATTTCATTTGATGGGCTACTAACTGAGCATGGTGATAAAGAGCTATTAATTTCAGCATCGAATTCCATTTTACCTTATTAACAGTTAAATATTTATAAAATAATTAAATAAATAATTTAATATAAAGCCATGCTTGAAGAATTAAAATTAGTGCAACTAATTTATTCCCATACTGATCTTTACAAAACTGACATGTGTTGAGCACTGATAAGAACTGACAAGAATAAGTTTACTCACTAAAATACTAGTTCACAGATACTATAAAGCGTACATTCTATTTTCTACAAAATAATACTGCAACAAAGAACAAGGGTATAAAGGGGTAGGTACTAAAGAATTTCTTGAAAAATCAATTAAAATAAAGGAGCTTCGAATATTTATCTCATAGGCAATACCCAATCTTGTGATTGGATGTTCCTGATTGATGGCTATAAACAGGAGGATACCCTTGTTCTTTGTTGCAGTATTATTTTGTGGAAAATAGAATGTATGCTTTATAGTATCTGTGAACTAATATTTTAGTGAGTAAACTTTTTCTTGTCAGTTCTTATCAGTGCTCAACGCATGTCAATTTTGTAAAGATCAGTATGGGAATAAATTAGTTGCACTAATTTTAATTCTTCAAGCATGGCTTTATATTAAATTATTTATTTAATTATTTTGTAAATATTTAACTGTTAATAAGGTAAAATGGAATTCGATGCTGAAATTAATAGCTCTTTATCACCATGCTCAGTTAGTAGCCCATCAAATGAAATTTGTCATAAAATATCCTACATCAAACGAAAAGACCTCATTTATTTTCCTGATATTCATGTGATATTCAAGAAATTCTTCAATTAAAAACAGGAGTATCCCAATCACAAGATTGGGTATTGCTTATAATATAACTATTTAGAGCTCATTTATGTTAATTAATTTCTCAAGAAAGTATTTAGTGCTTTATAATTATGAATGCATAATGCTCAGGCATCAGAGAAATACTTTTTCTTGTTTTCATCAATTATCTAATTTATTGTTCAATGATTTAATAAATTAAATTTCATGACATATTGAGTAGATAATACAGCTAATAATAAATATATAATTATTTTTTGGTTTAATTAATTTTAAGTCCATGAGAGGGGGAACAAAAGCATATGGTCGTCGCGAAAAACATGCATATACTGTCAGCAGGATATCTCTTAATGGGAGAAATAACCAAAAGTAAACTCTTTTCCTGTGAATAGCTAACATATCAGTGGCTTGTTTAAAAAAAAAATTAAAGTTTCTACTGCTCCCCCTTTATGAGAAAAATGGCTGCCAAGATGGCCAAAAACGCATTTTTTGCCTTATGGCTTATTTTTAAGCTAAAATATTTCCAAGAAGGAGTGAGAAACCCAAAAAATTTATTGCGTAGCAATTTACAGGGAGGACCTGTACACTACCAGAAAGTGAGAAAACCTTTGGTTTTGTTTGCCTTTTTTTGTAATAAATGCCTGAATTTTAGCAAAATCTGCAAAATCAAGTTTTTGTGGTGACAACTTCAAAGAGCCCTGTACCTTGGCAATTTTCATTATGAACGTTCTAGTATTTTTTTTTCAGAATGCCTGGAGTAACTAGTTTCCATAGATATCTAACACTTTTATTTTGCATGAGTACGATTTTTTATAAAAAATGATTAAATAACATCACTTTTTTAGTATTTTGACGTGGCGGACAAACTTTGAGGGCATGTATCTCAGAAAATAAGTGGAGCAGGTAACTTTCCTTTTGGGCTTTTTCATATCTCTATACCATCAATCTGTGTACCAAATTAAAAAAAAAATCCGAGTCGGTCGTGCGACCAACTTTTTTTTTTCGGTGATTTGGTATGGAATTGCTCTAGTGTGTAAGTTAAAAGCACTGAACAGCATAAGAGTGGCCAGTAACGATTTTTTTTATTAATTTATATCAGATTATATTAATGTAATGTGTAATAATTTCGTATTCTTTTTTTTTTTAATTTGTAACTTGAAGAAAAAACTATTGTTTTCTACAAAGTTACTGCTCACGTGTTCTTCCTTTAGGGCAAATTTGAAAAAGAATGATTGTGTTCCATTTTCACCAGTGAAATTTAAGTCACCTCTAGGAGACTTAGCAGTTGACAAGCACTCTAAGGAAGCAATATGTCACAGTACTCCAAGCACATCGCATGAATAAGAAGGAAGCTCGTGTAAATCTCTCCATTGCCGTTGTTCATCCTGACATTCTCAAAGCTCAAGGTGTTAAATGGTTTCTACGACATTAGGAATGACAATGCGCCGTCCGTGAGCGAAGAATCATATTAATGTTTAAAAATTTTACCAGCAAATTTAAATGTTATTTTCTCTTATGGAAGCATATTTTGAAACACATCGAATTCATCTTCATTTTCAACTTGCGAAGAATGATACGAATATATTCGATCCAACTGAAAAGTATAACTATTATTTCGCCGAATAATTCATAAATGATTGATATACTATAAAGAAACTTACTCTTATGATATATCTATTCTTTAAAAACTAAAGTAAACTCTCGATTTTCGGCGAGTGGATTATCTGCGAGAATCTCGGGAAAGAAACAAACACAATTAACTGATTTTTTCGAAAAAGCATGAATTTAAATTTTGTTTTTTCTTAATATTTCGTACATAAGAGTGCGGTGTACTTGATTCGATAAATTATTTAACTTGGGCGTTGTCGTAAGTACCACTTCTTTATAGATTTTATATGCTTGAGAACCTCAAATACAAATAATGGTTTATACTGTACCTAACATCACTATTTGTACGTATCACGTTTTAAGTGTTTCGCAATTATTTAAAAGCAAAAGACTTTTTTTTCTTCTTTACCCCTTATATTGTTTTTTTTTTTTTTTTTTCGGATTATCTGCGGTGTACCCGTGCCACCCAATTCAGCGAATAACCGAAAATATACTGTATTTGTAAAAAAAAAAAAAAAAAACACCAACCAACAACCTTCCACAGAAAATAAAAGGTCATTTAAAAATCTTGTGGGTCAATTTCTAAAAAAAACTTTGTTATATGGCTTAGACTGTTTATTACCTCCACAAAGCCGTACCCACTGGAAGGGTTTTATGGGTTAAACCCCTCCCATGAAGATGAAAAAATCATAATTAGCTAAATGAAGAAAATTTATATTTGACCAAAATTAACTTATGTGTTCGAGTTTGTGTACAGCGCTTGGGGGGGGGGGGGGACCCTGCTTCTTACCAACTGAAATTATATTTCCTGAAAGTTTGTGAGAAACTGCTGAGTCGTCAAGCAATAAAAAGCACCAGTATTGATTATTTCAACTAGTTAATGCTGAATTTGTCATTTTACAATTAGGGAAGCACGTTACCGCTATGTAACTGTACAGTAAATATGTGTTTGGTAATACAATTTGCATCGACGAAAAAACTCCGTCTTGCTTAGTTCATTCAGTATTGCTTCACACATTAAACCTGATATAACAGGTGATATGTTACAAGAAATTTGTGGATAATTTTAAATACTTTTTGTAACATACCCTTTGGTAAGCAGAGATTAAAACAAGATTAGAAAGCTGTAAAATGAAGAAATATTGTGATCACTAGTGAAGCTAGAACTTCCATTCTAAGAAGGTTAAAATTGCTCTTACGTAAATGTAAAATGATGTATTAGTACTGGTAATATAACAAGCATAAAATCAACGGTTCTATATAGAAGGTGAACTCCCGCACCACCTACGCCTCGCATTGTGGCAATGAACCAGGAATTAATTATTGACCCACTGGTATCTTTTTCCTATTAGTACGGGTAAGGGTGAAAAACCCTTACCCCCACCCTCACGAAATTCTAGGCTACTCATAACTTATTAAAATAACGACTTTCCAAAGGGAATTTTTTTTATTAAATTGAGGTGGATTTGAGATTCTCTTGTTTGATATCAATATGTCTTTTCCTCTAGAAAAAGTTTGCACGTAGTGTTCTGCGATTGATGCTTTTACTTCAATCTAACCTTTTGACAAGGGCGTATATAAGGGGTTAGTCGAGGTGGCCCTCACCTCTCCCAAAATAAAAAAATAAAACATAGAGTGAGCTCTCGCTTATTCGCAGCCTCATTTATGCGCCTTTTTCACTTATACGACGATTTTAAATGGTTCCAGCACATTCCATAGAAAAATAATGATAGAATCATTCGTTTATGCGTAGCTCTAAAGAAAAATATTTCACTTATGCGCCGAATTTTCTCTAAAATGTGAAAAATTTAATCTATTTTCTTTAAAAAATAATCATTTTTCTTCACTTTTCTGTTTAATCTTTTGCATTTTTTGCTCACGGAAAGCATTTTTTCCACATGAACTAGAGTTTGGAGAGATACAATTATCTATTATGCATCGTTTTGAAGTTCCCCAGTTTGCAATTAGGAATGCAGCAATTTTTGTTTTCTCTTTATCATTGTAGCTACATTACAGTAATTGCCAAACCGTAGTATAATGTGTCCCTTTCCTATTAAAATTTTCTTATTCATTCTCTCATTAGAACCTATGTTGAGTTTAGTCCTTTAAATACGCTTGTTCACTTATACGTCGCTCTCACTTATGCGACTTTTTCTGTTGGTGCCTTGGGCAGGCGCATAAGTGAGAGTTCACTGTAATTCGGTTGGCGTTTGCTCACAAACGATTTACGAGGAAAATAAACTATACAAGAGTTAAGAACATCCGAGCTAGGGCTGAACTTTACTACTAATAACTTACCTTAATTAACAATAACCTTTCCTTTCTTACCAATGATAGTCTAAAATTATACCTATAAGTTCTCAATTTTTCAAATGTTCGTTCGGATCCTTAACACTAAACGCCTCCAAAAACTTAAATGTACCATAAAGATACGAGAGGTGGTCTTCTGGTCTCTCCAAACCATTCTTCCAGAGTTAGCCTGAAATTGACTTCAATTTTTCGAAACATATCGTTGGAGAGCCCCAGGGAGTATTACCAACATAACCTTAAGTGAAGCTTCAGAATCGAAACATTTCAGAAGAGACTCTTCGAATATTCCCTCTTCAGGTCACCAAAGGTAGCTAAAAATTGCCTGTTAAAAGCTTCAGTTTCAGAATGTTTCAGAGAGGAACCACAAGCCCCTTAAGGTCATCAAACACAGCCAAAATTAGATTAAAATTTTCAAAAGTTCTAGGGCTTCCCCTTGCTTTCCTCTATTTTATCATCTCGAAAAAATTGAAAACTGGCATCGGAACTTTCCTCCCAAGAAGTTATATTGCCAAAAAAAAGTGTGGTTGAAAAGAGGGACCTGTCCTAGTCTGGTCATCTTGGCCCCCACCAAAATTTTAGCATATATATGCTACTGCCTTTTGAAATATGCAAAGTCAGTCAAATCTTGTCCTTTCGTGTATTTTGAATAATTTTCTTCTTCCCAAATACATTACATTAGTAATTTTCGTCACATGTCAATAGTTTTCGCTCACTATTTGTGATTTTTCAATACAGTGGTCAAATTACGAAAGGAAAAACTGGGCTTCTTCGTTTGCGAGTTTCGGAATTATCTCGCTGTAACCGCAAAGGTGACTTCAGCGTCGTATAAAATCATCAATATCACCAGCGGATACATGCAACTACCCATATCTAAAACCTTACTTCTAAAGCTTGAGCGGATAGGCCGAGATTGTTCCATATATAGGAAAGAACTTTTGAACCATTCTAATTTACAGAGTTTAAGAAGTATTTAACATTATTGCTTTCTACGAGTAAAAAGTAAATAATCCTGCATTTTTATGAAAAATCTGCGAAAAGAAGGCGCATAAAAGATTTTTTTTTCTTTTTCTTTTAAATGTAGAACCACGAAGCGGGCTTGGTGAAAATGTCATAGCATGTCATCACCTTTTAGCGTTACTTTGACTAGGTACATTTTATGAGGTGAATATTAATTGCCTGCTTCGAAATAGTGAAATATAAATTTTGAGACATTTTTACGTGCATGGCCTTGGCCAATCCCAAGGATAGATCCAGAATTTTTTCAAGGGAGGGGCGGTTGATTTTTATTACTTACATTTTACTATATATTCTAGTTTGTAAATGTTGATCACATAGGTTTCGGACATAAATTTCGAAAAAAATTCGAGGGAAAGCCCACATTTTCTTTCTTCGACATAATTTTAACTCGTCTAATACAAAGTTTTTAGAACTTCAATATCGAAAATTTACTGGTGGAGAGTTCCTCGAAAGAGGGGCGATCGCCCCCATTGACCATTCTTTGTATCCGCCCCTAGTACATCCATTTGAACGGGTGTGGCATTTTTTCACTTAAATTCTCCCTTAATTTCCGAAATCTTAAACTTTGGCTTTTGCTTGTGGTCTAATCCAGCATAAAGAACCCATTACATATTATAATATGAAGTATCAACTTGCTAAAACGATATTTTGTCCTTCAAAACTAATGATTTGTACGTGCTGTGGATGTGACCGTACAAGTAGGCCCTCAACACCAGCATATCATCATTTCTAAATAAAAGAAAAGTATTTAAGAAGTTAATATTTCATCTTAAGATGCAGAATGATTCCTTGTGTTTGAAACGATCGCAATTTAAAGGCGGAGTTTAAGATTCCGGAAATAAAAGGGAAATATATGCGTAAAAATGCCACACCCAAACAAATGGATTGAGCATCCAAGAAAATTCACAATTTAGTGAGAATAAATGTTTAATAAAGTATTAGAAAGTGGTAAATATTCTATTATAATGGACTTTTGGGTTTTTTTTAACTATTGCTAAGCTCTTATGAAGAAGAAAAAGTGTAAGTTTCTTTTTTTTTTTGTGTGAAAATGCAATCGATCCGAAATTGTTTACATATTTTTCGATAAAAGAAAAGATTTCAAAATAAAAATGAAATCCTAATGCAATTTATGCTTGAATGTAGAAAGACACAGTAATTAAAAATGTATATCAACAAAGTGCATTTCTAATAAATACTACTATTTATTTTCACCAATTTTACTGCATTACTTTTCCCTGTTATGTTTAAGTACTTAATGATATCGTTATTCACTTAACTTTTTTAACATAATTGTTCATAGCTTTGCAGTTTTGCACGTATGGTTTCAATTTTTATTTTCTGCTTTCAATTAAAAACTGAAATTAAAACATTTGACATCAAAAATACTTTTGTTTCTTTGCTACTAATCTGTAGTCAAACTTATGACACATTTATGACAAGTAATTTAGCAGTTTTGCAGTTCTTTAGGTAGCGAGTATAAATATCAAAAACATTGTACATATCATGCAGACAACAGCGAAAATCAAATCTCAATTCCGTCCTCTCTTACGAGTCACCAAATTTTAAGTCTAATACATATTGAGTAACAGCAAAATGCAAGTATTTTTATTTTTTTAGTCAGCAGTTAAAAGATGGCTCTTTTTTGAAAAATGTATTGACGAAACACTTGATGCGAAACTGAATAAAATCACATTTCGAACCTTCTGTGCATTACATTGCGTCATTTGCGAGATAAAAGAAAGAAGAGACTTTCTCCGCCCTTTTTTTTTGGTCCTTATCGTTATTGTACTCATTTTTACGGCAGATCATATTATCGTCATTATAATGACGTGTTTTGCAGTATCATCATCCAATATTGTTCTATTTATTTGAAGCATGATTTTTGTGATGTACAGTAATGTATGTCATAAACAAAAAAAATTACACATTAACTTACGCATTTGGGATCTAATGTATTTGCACATGAGAAATACATTTCTGGTATTTTTTTTTAACCCATTTATGCCCAAGTTTTTTTTAAACACTTTTTTTCAATTTTTATCTGCTTAAAACTCTTACTTGTAATGGTTTACATACATTTTAGGCTTAAAATAGTTCGCCGTTGCCATATTTATTAAGTTTTTTAACGTCCTGTGTATGGGATATTTTGCAGATATGTGAGCAAAATACGACCTTACTTGACTTTACTTTTGCAAAGTAACATTATAGAACGCGTCTGTGATCAATTTTAAGCAAATCATTTTAAAATAGTTTGATTTTATGAAAAAAAAGGTCGCAAAAAAAAAAAAAAAAAACTTTCTGTGGCTACCCATGCTGGATCGTTGCTCGACTGATTTGTCTGAAACTAGCTGTCAATAAATAAACTCTGCTGTACAAATAGTGGCTCTAACCGGTTTTCTCAAGAACCAGGACTATTTAACTTGTGAAAAACAGCTTTAGTAAAAGGATATACCCATTACAGGTTTTTGTATAACCTGTTAAAACCTTTTCTAACAAGCGTCCCGCTTTTAGGACACTGGGCATAAACGGCTTAATGGAACAATAGTTGAAACTATGCAACCTCGGTAAGTTAACATCCGCTTAGCTCGACATATTTTTGTGATCCCTTAAAGTGTCGAATTGCGAAAGTTCCATTGCATTTTTTTCCATCTAAACTTGTTAACAATAATTCAATCTCAGATATATTTGTTACCATGTGTATTGTGCAATGAACTTTCCTTTTTTCGATTGAGTTTTACAGATTTAAACACACACACACACACACACACACACACACACACACACACACACACACACACACACACACACACACACACACACACACACACACACACACACACACACACACACACACAATATATCTTAAAAATATTAGCTAACCGAAAATAGTAGGATAAACATAGGGTAGACCGCGGCACGTTTACGGTTTGCCCTTTTTTCGATGTGTGTTATAGTTGGTGTGTCACCAGTCGTAACAGATTGGTGCTAGTCCCTAACAAGTACTCTCACAGGATTTTTAGCTTTGGTATAGTATCTGAGGAGGATAACTTTTTTTCAGCCAACTTGAGTAAATTTTGTGTTTAACTTATTGAAGCTTATTGTGAACTAAGAATGCTTAGATAAAAATAAACAAACATATGAATACTAAGAGAACTTAATCCTTGTTTGAGAATAGTATTCGTATGAATAAAAAATTTATTAAATTTCGTTTGCACGTTAAAAATAAATCCAAACAAGGCGACGGGCATGTTTACGCAAGTTCATACTGCTTAAACGTGCCCTTGAAGCTTTTTTGCGAAGTTCTGTGACAAATATTGTTGGTATTTTTAGGCTATTTAGTTTTGCAAAGTACCATTTAATGTTTAATTGAGTAAGAGCTTCGTTTCTAGTAGCTTACAATCATAGATATATATTCATGTCTATTTGTCTTTTATTTTATAGACCATTCAACCCATTTATATTTTTTATTGATGATAAGGCATTATGTTCAAAGAACTAGCATAACTAAGGTGTCAAAATAATGACAAAATACCACTCTGTAAGTAAGACTGCGTAAATCTGTACCGCATACGGGGCACGTTTACGCAACATACATCGACCTAAAAATTAATTTTTAACTCTTAGATACTCAAACAGGGCAATAACTGAATGCACAAACTTCAACTTTATTAACCTTTTAATTGCCAATGTTCCCAAATGGGAACATCAACTTTAAAAAATCGTTAAAAAAAAAGTTTTGCTTCTGAGGATTTAATTTTTTTTCTATTTAATTTCAAAAGTAGACCTAATTTTTTGAAAAAAAAATCTAGTTAGCTACTACAATTATTGTTTTCTACAAAAAATCACAAAAATGTTCTTTTTTATGGATTTTTACGGAGATAGAAAAAAAAAAATTCTAAACAATTTCAAAAAGGCTGAACTTTTTTGATATTCTAAAGTAACCATAAATAAGGATCCTTTTAATGACCTAATATGACAAATAAAAAATTAAAGCAAAAATGTAGCTCCTATAAGCGATCAAACTTCGTTGTTCCCAATTGGGAACATTGGCAAGTAACGCTATACAAAAACCGGTAATTCACGCCACTTCCTAAGTTCGGTTATATGATCAGTGAAAGTCTTGGAATTGAAAACAACTTCATTTGACGCATTGAAAAAGGAAGTGGGTGACCTTTCGACCTTCCACTGCTCCCCTTTTTGCCCTCTCCCCTCCCCCTCGTCTCCAGTTTTTGGGTGGAAGTGATGTCGAAAAATCGCTTTGCACGTAGAAATGAAGATGTTTACAGCTTTTCTCTTGCACCCCGCTCATGCTACAACCTGTGAGCAATAAATATCCCTTCCTTGCCACTAGACACCATCCAGAGATTCGGCCCCCAATCAATGTTTTTATTCTTTTTCTCCCTCCTTGTGGAGGTTTCGCTTTCTGTTTCGCTAGAAGTAATCGCGAATAGGACTCTAATCGCGACAGTGTTGTTAGAAGTCGTGGAAAGAATGGGTTCCAGAGAAAAGTTTTTAACTTTGCAAGCAGCTATTGAATATTTTCAAGCCCTATCAGACTCAGATGAATCAGCAGATTCTGTAGTAGGCAAGAAGATGTTAATGACAATGAATTTGATAAGGTTGTTCCTGCTGATGTTTGCGGACAAATAGAAGTATTCACCAGCAAATCACCAAACGATGTATCGGATGACGAGACGTTATTGATACTCCATCTATCTCGGAAGCTTCTCCAAAATCCAAGAAAAAGAGAAAATCGCCTAAAAAAGAAATTAACTGGAGAAAAAATGCATCTTTTTTAATGAAACTATAGAAACGAAAACCCATTAAAACTCTGTGAGTCATTTCCAGAATTGGCAAATTTATCGCCGGTTGAAAGTTTACTCAAATTTTTACCAATTGAATATTTGGGTCATTTATCGAAAATGACAGAACTATATGCAATGCAGAAAGGAGAACAATTGGACGTTATTGAAAAGGACATATTTGTTTGACAATATTTTTTTTTATAAAGTGCGTATTGTTTTTTTTAATTATGTTTTGAAATGTTTAACGTTTCAAATTGAAATGAATTTGTCAAATATGATGAGTTATATCAAGCATTTTATGCATAAATACAAAAGAACTACAGCGAGCGCAATCGATTAAAAGCCTTAGGAAAAAAACTTAACATAACATGCCAGTGTTCCCAAATGGGAACATGCCCAAAATCGTAGATAATTTTTTTTTTTTTTTTTGAATTTTTTTTTTTTTTGCATTGTCTAAAGGGATGTCTTAGAGTCCTATTTTTACGCAGCAACTCAAATTTTCATACCTGGAACATAGTGCGGCATTTAAAGGGTTAACAGCTTTATGAGACCATAATGTCGAAAATTTCCTAAATTAAAACTAAAAATTACAAAACTCATTTTTAAAAAATTCAGCGTAAACGTACCCCGGTCTACCCTACATTCTTATTTTATTATTTCATTTTAAATTTCTTTCATTTCAATCTACAGTAATTTATTTAGATAGTTGCCAAAGTAGTGCACAGGCAGTAATTTTTTTAGTTACGTTACATAGTAGGAAACTAACTTCAGAATCTAAAGCGTTGTTAACAAATTAACGCCTGACTTTTTTTTTTTTTCCAAAGATATTTTGTATACTGGTTACACGGCTACAGAACACACTTTACAATGGTTATGTGCTGCAATCTGTTAGAATTGAATTGAAACAATACCAAAGTAACAATTGAACACAATTATTTGGTTGAAATGTTCATTTTTGGTGAATTCAGACACTTTTTAAACCGTCCCTAAAAAGGGACGCTAGGCATTAATGGGTTAAATATTTTTCATTTATGCTTATTTGATGACGCGGAGAAGATAACTTTCAGCTATATTTTTTGCGTTCATGCTCCTTTTCAAAGAATACATTTTGCCATATGAAATAATCAAACTTTACATGGTTTATTTCAATTTGATTTTCATTAAAATACAAGTTATAACTTTAACTTTGTACTGAGCAAGAAACAATTTAATTCTGTGGCTTGGTTCTAAAAGGGCCAATGTCAATTTTTTTCACATTCTGTGTTGTTTACATCAAAATCTTCCAATTTAGTAAAGCACTAATTCTACAAAGGCCAACGTCTAATATCAAACTAAAATTGGTTATATCTCCATTATAATGTCAGCCAATGTCATATACAAAAAATGTCATAATATTTACATAAAATAGTAACAGGTTGAAAAATTTTATATGATAAAATAATGTTTCTTTGCACTACCAATAAACAAATACCAAAAAATAATAATGGGAATCTTAATATAAGAAAGTTATAGCATTCTAAAAAATCTCAAATATCTTTCATTGCCTTTTCTCGAAACTAACATTTTTGACTTAGGTCCTTTTAGACCCAAGCCACAGAATTAAACTAAGAGTTAGCGAACTATTTTATTGTACTTTGCCTTAAAATATTTAATCGCTCTATTTTTTACTTTAAACAGTAACTGAAGACTCACAACAGATGAATAAACTTTTTCTTGTAAGGTAAGAAAAATAGATAAAGAGTTATTACGCCAAAAAAATAAATAAATAAATAATTAAAAATAAATCCGTCTGCAAAAGATTAATATCCCTGACAGGCTCAGTTGTAAAGGGATTTTCCCTCATATAGAGGCAGTAATAAGTTGTGGTTAAAAAGTTCTCTTTAATGACTTTTTTAAATTCAACTTTCTTTCAATGGTTCTGCTTGCATAGGCTATAAGGCTTCCCTGCCTTATAGCCTTTGCAATTACTATTATTGTCATTATTATTTTCTTCATACTTTCTAAAAATTTGAAAAATTTCTTATTACCACTAAATTTATTAAATTTCGACGATACGTTTCTTAAAATAAAAAAAAATCCTGTAACTCTTCCCTATTTAAGAGTAAATTCGCCGGAGTTGCTGCATCCAGGATAAATTCCACACTCTTTTTATTGCTTGCATTTATAGCTAAAATGGAGTCATTAGCCACAATTTTCGTGAATGTTGATTCAATGATTTTTTTTTCAGCCGTAATTTTTTTTTCTAGGTAACGTTATGATTTTGCTACCAAACTTTTTAACACCTAATGTGCATCACGGTGAAGCTTTTTAAGTATACGAAACTTCGTGCTCCTTTTGTGTGATTTGTTTCAAGAAAAGGAAAAAAAAACAGACATTGAGTACATTTGCTTGTACAGTTTTACCCATATTTACTAAATTTCTTTTATAATTTAGGGCAAATGAGCTTCTTGACACTAATTTTTCTGTTAAGGAGTAAAACGAAATGACCAAACATGGCCGACTAACAAGTTTGCCTTTCCGAACGTATATTTCCTCCCATCGGAAAGAGAGCGCGAGATCAATTTCAGAAGATCAGTTCTTCCTCTCAGCCACCGGATTATCCAGATTAAAATCCACTGGACAAATAGAAATCGTCAGAATAGCTCTCGCTCGGAGAAGTGCCGAGCGAAAAGATTTCAAGCACGTTACTACGAGAGAGCAAAGAGGCTGGATTTCCATTTTGCATTTTTAATCTGGGTTCGAAAGATTTCCCGCTTTCTTTCTCCGTTGCAGACGATTTTTCCGATGGAAACAAATTCGACATTGTTGAAGTTTTTCGCAACATCATGTTCTCGTCTTTTTTATCTCAGCTTTGTTCCTACAACGGAATAATTTGGACATAAATAACTTCTGGACGAAAACTTCTTTGCTTTTTAAAGGTAGGAAGAGCTTTTGGTTTGTAAAAACTCGCACTGTTGGCACAGTTTAGATGATATTTTACTGTAGTTTGTTTATGAAAAAACTCTACATCAGAAAACTGGCTAAATTAAACTGGAAATTCAGATTGCTTTATTAATTTGCCCGAGTGGGAAATTTTTATGCATATATTTGCACTTTATTACCTGAATTTTGAACTTTGGCTTTTAATTGGTTTGTACTCGACTACACAACAGAAAAATAACATAAGGTCAGGAAAAAAACAGCAGATATGTTGAAGGGAAATAGTGCAGGTTGTTGTAGAGTAAAAACATTTGAAAACAAGGATCATATTTAACAAAATTACGGAAAGAGGAATTGAACAATTAACTACTATTACCTCAACAATATGTTTTTGCGCTGAACATAAAGGAGATGCTGAACAAACTTATATGCCCACATCGCTTAGTAATGAAAAAACAAAAAAGTTATAGCAAATTTCTTGGCTATTAACTTTATTTTGAAATTTCGGGGCCGTTTACTGAATCACATGCTGTAACAATGATAAAATGAGACATTTTCTGGAAATTTTCCGACGAATTAAGACTGCAAATTTAACAATAAATATTTCTTCAAGTTTTTCAAGTGCTCGAGACTTTTTGCCGACATAGTGCATTCTCACAAAACATTTAAACTGAAACCAGAATTTATGCGAAGAAAAATTTACGACCTGTCCAAGAAACCATGAAATTGCTTTAAAAATTGTTTTTTTTTTTTTTTTTAAATCTTCGGGCGTTTTCCCATTATAAACTTTTAAAACTATTTAGTCGGTTGACATGCAATTGCAGGTGTACACTATGAAAATATTGTAATGTATTTTTCAAAATTGAGAAATAGTATGCTTTGATTTTCATTTTTCCCTTTGATTGAAGGATTACTATCTTCGAAACCATCTACTGAGAGTTTTTTGAACTAAAATCAGTCCCTCTGGGAGAAAAAAACATGCCCTGTCTTATTAATTTTTTGAAAGAACATTGTTTTTCTAATTTAACCGTTTTCCTGTCATGCATTTTTAAATCCGCCAGTCTAATTTAGGGGAATGCTGTGTTTGAACGGCACTTGCGCTTTCTCCAATTCGAAACCGTACTAGGAATTTAGTTTTGGTTAGAATATTCAAAGTAAAACGAATCATTCCACGTGGATTCTGACGATTTCAGGAACTTACAAAGACGCAGAAGGGAGATGGATTTTAGCCGGGCCGTTTAGCATAAAACAGCAAAACCTAAATAATACGCCAACAATGCTTTAGTTCAAAAGGTCTAGTTATTACCAGCCCTCCACTCCCCCCCCCCATACACCTACACATTTGTTATTAACTATGAGACGAATGTTGATTTTTGAGATTTACATAAAAGGGATTCTTTCTAAGAAATATACAAAACATTCCATTACACTAAAATTAAAGGGACTGCAGTTCTTGTTCGTTACAGCGGAAATTTCATTTGCACAAACTCAAGCAAAAAGATAATTTTAAAGGGACTGGACATTTATTTCGTTGAAGATATTCCATTGTATGAGCTAATATTTAGAAAAGTGCCAATTTGAGTCCCAAGTGAATTTTCACCAGTATTTCAGTAACTAGTTAAAAAAATAACTTTCCCCAGAAAGAAGATAAGTTTTTCTTTCATTTCATCTACTAACATCAGAAAAAAATTTTTTTTTTTCATCAGAAAATATTGTGTTTATACATCAAAAATCAGATCGGTAACGTGTCCCAAGTAGCAAAGCTTAGCATGCAAACAGGTCATGCGCACTTTCTAACTTCCCAAAAAAACACACTTGCACAAAAAACGATTCTATTTTTACCCCTTTGTTAATATTTTACTTCATTTTTGTTTTAATCGATTTCTGATTTTCTAGCTGATGCGAAATAAGCGTGTCCCAAGTTCCGCCGTCAGAGTGGTAACAATAACTTCCGATCTATGTTTAGGCTCCCAAAATCATTTCCTGCACCTATACCACGTGATACTGAGTACCTGGTGGAAAGTTTTATCGAATTGTAATTAAAAATTTGCATTTCTGCATCAAAAATTGTAGGTAAGATTTTTTAAAGTGATTTTATAAAATGTGTGTCATTTGAGTCATCAGATCGGTAACACGCTCTAAAATGCGCAGTTTTTATTATTTTAAAAATTATTTTATATATAAGTATAGTCCTTTGTTACAAGTGAAAAAACCACGTGTTTGATTTTGGTTTAGTGCGATCGACTCGGAAATAAAAAAAAAACTTTGTCAGTTTGTCAGATCGGTAACAGTCAGAGCGGTAACATTGAAAAACAGCAAATATGTTACAGAACTAACTCACACGTTTCAGAATTATAAAAAGCAAAAATCATACTTTAGCCATATATATTGAATATTTTTGTTCTTAAAAAATGAAAAGCAATGAGTTTTAGTACAATTGCTTCATTTGTGGTTTGTATGACCTAACAATAGAAGTTAGTAAAATAAGAAAAATTGACACTGCAGAAATTAAGTTAATTAATTATTATTATTTTAATTAATTTATTTATTTGTTTATTTTTGTGCCTCAATTTCTTATAACTTCGCTAAATAACTAGATAATAACTAGCATGCTAAATTTGAATTTCTGATCAAGAAATTAAATTTCCTGCAACTAATTAAAGAAAAGCAAGCAGCAGAGTTGTGTGTTGAAAAAGTTGAAGTTGTGTGTTGTTTTAAAACAAAACAAATGTTTTATTAGCTTGGATTTGGTAATCTCATAATTTATTTTATCTAAAAATCTTATCGCTCATTTTTATTTCCAAGAAATGCTTTTTCATAATGAAATTTGATTTTTTAGCCTAATATATATATTTTAATATAATTATCTTCATTCTATGTTAAAAATGCAAGGAAATGATATCATATTTAGAGATGTTAACGAAGACTGAAAGCATAAACTCAAATATGTAGCTCATATTAACATCAGATCTGTAACATTCATCAGATCTGTAACGGCTTAAAAGTGAGTAATCTAAGGAGGGGGTAAATAACTTCCTTGACCTCCCCCCTTTTATTTTCTTGCATTTAGACCCAATTTAGACTTAAAATCCAATATTATCCATTGTATAGGTATTCGATGCAATTAGAGTTTGCTTTATTATCTGCCATAAGCAGGATACCTTCAATAGAACTGACTGTGGTATATTAAATTTACTAGTTTTCTTAGTGAAAAAAAAAAGAGTCCAATACTTAAAACTTTACAAAAAAGAAAGTAAAAAAGCATCGATGAAAAGACAGCATAAATTTTCTCTCGTTGCTGCGCATAAATAACACTGTGTAATAAAACAAGAAAAGAAACAAACTACTTTAAGGATACAAAAAAGCTGCGATTTAATCAACATTTATAATCTTAGCGACATCTCCCATAAAATTAATTTACTTATTGTTCTAAATAACTTGCTATTTATTTTCTCAGCTGTTTCAAGGAAGAAATGTCCTGAAGTATGAGATAATTTAATTAAATACTTGTGCACCCCATAATGTCAAGTTAAGATCTCAAAGACATCCCCATTTTCACTTTTCGTCAGGAAAGACAACAAAATTTAATTACGTAGGTAAATATTTTAAAAAACAGAAGTTTTGCTCTTTAGGTTATGTCACTAACATGAGAGGAGAAAGAATTATAAATGTGCCGCTGATATTTACTTGGGACTGTTAATTAATCGCGGAATTGTATTATGTGAATACATAATTAAAAGTTTTAGTATTTAATGCGTTTACGTTTAATTGTGAGTTTTTGAGTAAGAGCTTTAAAAAGTTTCGGTAGAAAATAGTTTACTTGTTTCTAATCAAGAATATTGTTTGAACGGTGAAAGTTTTGTTCCTTTTATTTCCTGTGGTGACATTCATCTTTTCTTTTCCCTAACACCCTCATGTCATTACGTTTTTTCACCAATATTAAAAATTAAAAAAAAAAAACTCATTTTTAAGGACACATATTCCAATGAGCAAAAAGCATGGTTGCAAATTTGTAAATGTTGACAATTTAGTCTCTTTATCGGTAAATGCTTTATTGACAAAGTTAAACATAAATTAATTTGAATTTTTGTTAAATAGGGAAGAGTATTCTGTGTGCACAGTGGATATCGTTGTAGTTTCTACAGTAGAAAAAACATAATGGTGGAAAAAAATGAACCTTTTTCATTTCATTTATTTATTTCATTTATTTTATTCTATTCTATTTATTTATTTATTTTTCTTTTGGAGGGTAGGGACAATCTAGATATGCTTTCTGAAAAAAAAAGTGCTGATTTGCCTAGAAAATGCCATGCTGTTTTTCAAGAGCATGAATATTCAGTTTTGAGGCCCGGAATAGCAGATAAAGCAATGTCAAAAAAACATTCTAATAACTTTTATCCATCTTTGACTGAATTACTTGGGGATACACCTCATCCTAATGTGTTCCCCTTTTTACATGAAATTGGTTTTATATCTCTAATTTAGAGGTTTTATCTTTGTCTTGTGTGTTTTGTCTTCGTTTTAGTTATTTATTTCTGAATTTAAAAAATGAATTTAATCAAAAAAGTATTTTCTTTCTCTTGATTAATTAAGATTTTAAACGTCATTTATGTGTCTGTTTAAAAAATGGTTTTAAATTTTTATATGCTTTATGGGTTATCATCGTTTGGCGCAGTATAGCCTATGAAGGCTCTTGTGCCAGTAAACCTAAAGTAACCAACCAATCAACGAAATTCAGCAAAACGTTCAGAGCTAAGTGAGCCTGCCGTAGATCAGCACACTGTAAAAAATAGGTGTTTTTACAGTATAATACAGCTAATTTTATAGTAACAAACTGTAAAAATTGCTAATTTTACAGTAATAAACTGCAAAATAGCTAGTTTTAGTTTATTACTGCGCTTTTACAGTTTGAGGGAGGTTTTTCAGGGAGCCTATAGCCTGAAGTAACAAGTCTAGTCCGAGCGACACTGCAAAAAATAAATTGTTGTTTTTACAGTAAAATACTGGGAGCAGAGGTTCTAACTTGAAACTGTAAACTGCATTGTAATAAACTATAAAATAAGCAATGCTACAGTTTATCACTGTAAAATTTCTAATTTTACAGTTCATTACTGTGCATTTTATAATTTTAAACTGCTTAACCTCTGCTGTCTGTATTGTACTGTAAAAACAACACTTTATTTTTTTTTTGCGTTGCACCTATTTTGTATCATTATTTATAGCGCTATACTTTCCCTGCATATGCTGCTTTCCTCTTTAAGGCTTACGATAAGCATTTCAAAATAAAATAGAACTTATAATAGAGGAAAACAATTAGTCATTCTAAAAGTATGGTCAAAATAATTCCTTTAATAGGTTAGGCTCATTAATGGTAGAATAGGAGATGGACGTCGCTAATGTCTGTCATTAGTCACAAGGGCTGCAGCGATTTGTCATACTTCTTAATGGCGAGTGAAGTGGTGGAAGAGGGCCCTGTCATAATAGCTGGTATGATAATGTACGCGCAGAGAGATCTGAGCTGCTTGAATACAGAAATAAATAAGACAGTGAAGCAAATAGTGGGTATAATTTGGATCAGTGACAAACTTGTTCAGAAGGATTTTTTTTTAATGCTGCGTTTATGTACCATGAATAAGGGTTAGTTGAGCCCCCACACTAGGGGGTTGTAGTCCCCCGTTCTCCGTTAAGCCTTGGTTTCCTAGAGCACGACAATCGTCGCCGACGCCGGGCGCGACTGCAAGCTAGAATCAGAAACAGTTTGATTGGAGCGTGGCGTGAAGCGACGTCTATCTGCGGCTTAGGGGCATGCGAAGAAGAAGGCGGCGACTGTCGTCTCTCCAGAGATCAACGATTTTACTCCTTGGAAACCAGGGCTTTAAGTAGAAGCACTCTGCAGTCTCTAACGCTAGTCAAACCCAGATTTTTTCATTTTTCTGTAATGGGCTCAAGTAACCCCTTAGAGTCCAAGTAACCCTTATTCACGGTACTAAAGAATATTCAGGCGTAATATGTTACTTCTTGAATTCCCGCCTTTTGATGAATTTTTACTATTAGCTTCAGTTATATTTAAATTATACATCACACACTAAAGGTAATTCAAATTATATTAAGTGTGTGTATAAGCTTAAATTCGGGAATAACATCTATTCAATTAAAGATTGCAAACACGTTTGAAGAATAATAAAATAAAATGAGTTGTGGCACTGAGTTATAAATTAAATGTAACTATTTTGTAATCAATTAGGATTAACATATAAATAAATTTAACAGAAAATATGAAAAGAATCGTATAAATATGTAGCCAAAATACTCATTCATGTCAAGAATAAAATTGCGTGAAATTTTCTTCAAAAAATTTTTTAAACTTTGACTTACAGCCAAAACAGCGTTTAAAAGCCTTTTATATTTTATTCTCGTTTATGCATAGTTGAATAAATCCAGCAGTAGGGTAAGCCGAAGTTTGCAATTGAAATATCATATGCATAATGTAGAGTTAAAAATTAAAAAAATATTGAACAAGATCCTGAAGAGCTCTAGCTTATTTCCTGTTATGCATTTAGCTATGTATTTCATAACTATTTCATTTATTTAAAGCATTATAATACTATTCAATTATGTTCTCTCAGTACTCCTCATTGTTTGTCAAAATATTAAGTGTCATTTTTTTTTTAATTGAAATTATAAAAAGACCAGTTCAGCACTGTAAAATATGAATGTTGTTTTTACAGCATAATACAGCTGATTTTATAGCAATGAACTGTTTACAGTAATAAACTGTAAAATTTCTACTTTTACAGGACTAAACTGTAAAATTGCTAATTTAATAGTAATAAACTGCGAAATTACTAATTTTATAATTTATTACCGTGCATTTTACAGTTTTAAACTGGAACCTCTGCTGCCCGTATTATACTGTTGTTTTTACAGTATAATACAGATAAATTTTACGGCAATAACTGTAAAATTTCTAACTTTGCAGTAACAAACTGTAAAATTGATAGTTTTACAATTTATTACTGTGCATTTTACAGTTTTGAATTCGCACCTCGGCAGCCAGTATTACACTGTTTAAAACAACAGTTCATTTTTCACCGTACGCAAATTTTGAAGCACCAACATTGATTCTGAAATGTCCCTTAAACAATAATTTTCATTCCAATAATAGCAGTTAAAATGAACTTAGAAAAACCATCTGTTGCTTTTGCTTAGAAATAACTGAAATTATAGTTAAAAAACTAAAAAAGACGCCTTTAGAGAACACGTAATATACTTTAGCGTGTAGTATTAAAAATAATATTAAATGTATTTCTTTTATATTTGCAAAGAACGTGAATTTTATCTTTTATTCAGAGTTACATACATGCACACAAGCAAACAAATAAGCAAACCCACATGTGAAACTAATAAAAGCGAATTGAAAAGGTAACACAAATATGAATGACGAGGAGGGGTGAACAAAAACGAAACTACTCAAAAAGCGACACACTTAAAGATAGCAAAAAATGTGGGACTAAGTACAAACGTTATTTCAAAAGAGGGAACAATAAATACAAGAGAATATTTCCTCTTCATTTTTTCTCCGTATCTGGTACGGCAAATAAATCTGCAGTTAAAGCAGTGCTTTCCTAAATCGCCGGAGGAAACATCTAGATTTTGTTAGATGATCATATACAATAGAGATATTTATGCTTTTTGTTAGAAATCAAAATAAAGAGGTTTAGTTTTGGGTCTTTTCTTTGTATTTCTCGCTAAGGGGTTAAAATTTAGAACTCTTCCTTTTACTTTATTTTCAACTTGTTGAAGTACGAAATAAAGAACAGGTAACCAGAGATAAAATCTCATTTTTAATTTAAATGAAAATTTATTACTAGTTTGCTTTTTAGTTTTTCGTTTTATGTTGATAAAAACTTTTTAAGAACGAGTATTTTGTAGTATATATTCTCTTGAAAGGTGGTTTTTTGCTTTCCAAACTTTTCGATTTTTCAACTTTTCTCAGGAAATGCAGTTTGGCATTTTTTTTAAAAAATAAGATGTGTATTTTAGTTAAACTGCAAATGTTTACAAAACATTTTTATTTATTTGAGGGATGTTAAGGGTTAAATTCGCGAATTGAACACATTTTACGAATGCGATTTTACGATTTTTTTATAGTTTTAATTAATTTTGGTTCATGAATCAATACATTATTGATTACTTCATTTATATAATTATCTCAAATAAAAACAAATGGGCTAAAAATGTTAAAGTATTAAAAAAATTTTAAATGCTTATCAACTAGTTTTTTAAATGAGTTTTGATTAAACTTATGGAATGAATTTTTCATAGTTTAAAAAATTAACTTCCGAGAAATCAACTATCTAAAACATTAGAAATAATACACTTAATATCTTTTTACCCTCGGTATTTTTCCACCATTCACACTTTCTAACTTTTGCACTGGATAATAATTATATTTTAATGTTTTTCACCTGACAAGACATAAAATATTGCAACCTTTGTAAAAATGTTACAAATTTGGAAGAAAGTTCATTTAATATTTGCATTAAACAGAACTAAATTGCTTACTGATGTTAAAAGTTACGTTATAAGTAAGGATGGTAGCGACTGACGTGTTAATTATTCTTTTTTTTAACATAAAATATGACTAATCTTAGTATAAATGTTACACATTTTAAGCAAAAGTTAACTTAATATTTGCATAAAAAGAATTATATTTGCTTATTGATGTTGCAAGTAACATTATACGTAAAGATGGTAGTGACTGATACGTTATTTATTCGTTTTTTTTAATAAAAAATATGACAAAGTTTAGTAAAAATGTTGCATATTTTAAGCAAAAGTTTACTTAATATTTGCATATGAAGAACTAGTTTGCTTGCTGATGTTAAAAGTAACACTATAAGTAAGGATGGCAGTGACTGACTCGTTATTTCTTCTTTTTTTGTTTTATTTATTTATTTTGACGTTAAATTAACCTAATCAAAAAGCTTAAAAATTTCTGAACACAGCATTCTAATTTTACTAACAAAGTTATAATTGCTGCTACTAAAACTGGAAGTTGTTTGAATTAATTGCCAGTTGTACCAAATGCTTATGAAAGCCAATAAAAACTGTTGGATGCTAATGACACAAAGTAAAAGGGGGACGAGCTTTAATTGTGCAATAACTATATTAAAGTATGCAATTAAATAAAAAATGATTTAAATTAGGAATTTAAAATAACGATACATGAAACATTGTAAAAATTTATTTCAGAGATACATTTTATTTATTTATTTATTTTACTTTCTTAGCAGATTATCAAAGACAAAAATTCTGATCATGGACAGTGGATGGTAATGACATTTTAGTACTTATAGTATGACTTTATATAAATGTATCTAGCCGGTAATTTTGTTATTTACAAACAAATAATAATAACAAAAATAAATTGAAAACACACGATCCTAAGGTTGTTATGAGCTCGGACCAAAAAATTGTATGTTTCGGAATAGATGTTGCAAGTGTTTGCTTTATTCTTCAACTTTAAATGCTTAGTTACGGTGTTTTTTAATCTGTGTATGCGTATTTTCCCTAGGTGACTGTTTCCTTGGTAAAGGCAGTTCGGACGGACATTTGTCGTCACTTCATCCGGATTTTCTTATTACTTCATGCTTAGAGTTTAGGTTAAAGTATGTGTGTACAATTTAATTTCGGAACCAGTCTTTCTTTTTATTTCGAAACCGGAAGGAAAAGTTACATGCGCTCTCATGCTTTTTCTTTTAACTTCATAGCACGAGCCTATAAGCCGTGCGTGAACAGCTAGTTCTTATTTAAAGAATTATTTGAGAAAAATAAATCTATTAACTTATTATTTTTTTTTTTCAGTTTTATTTATTACTTGTTTCTTAGGACAACGTTCCTTTAGTCAGGCCCGTCTTTTAGGTGGGTCAAGATGGTGCAATTCTTTGGTAATCTATAGAAATTTATAAATTTACATACATGGGTGTGTCTCTTTTTCCCCGTAGAAAAATATTGGCAAACTCCAACCCCCAAGAAAAAAACAGACGTATTTTGTAAAAAAGGCAATTTTTTCGCTCATGTGAAATTTAAAATTTAAATAACTCGTATCGCCATCTGGCGGTTATAATAAAAACAAATTGAAGAATAGAAGTATTGCAAAAGATTTCGTTTGAAAATGTTTTAAAAAGCAAAGACTTTAAGTTGAGTAAATTACTGAAAATGAAAATCTTTAGAACCTACACATTAAAATAAATATTTTGCTATGCTTTTTCTTCTCGGTCTTGATATTTCCTTCTTTGGTAGTGTTAAAGAAATAATGAAATAAAAAATTATTGAACAAATTTAAATTGGTCCTTTTTTTTTTTTTTTGCAATCAGCGATTGCAGTTAAATTATGAAACATTGTTTCTTTTTTTTTTCTAAACTTTCTTTTTTTTTTTTACTTTTGATACCTCTCTAGTTTTTTTTTTACTCTGTTTCTAAATTATTCTACTTTTTTTTATAATTTCTGTCTATCATTTTAGGTTTATGGTAAATTTTAATCATTCCAAATGTCATACAAAAGAAACTTAAAAATTATTTCTTTCAGTTCCATCTCAATATTTTAAATAATGATAAAAAAAATATCCAAAAATTTATCTATATAATATGCTTTTAGACAACGGTTCAATAATAGTAATAAAAATAGAAGATACTATGAAAAAAAATTATTAAAAAATGTATTTATTTTGGAAGAGAGAGTTAAATCATAAAACACTCTAAATGAACTATTTTTTTAATGGTGGTATCAGAAAATTTCTGAAATTAGACATGATTTTAAAAATCATCATTAGTACTTGCCGTACCGAATTCCATTAGGACAGAAAACGTAAAGACTGCGGCAGGTAGAAGGAAAATGATAAAAATTAATTTGTTCTTTTTTTATATCTTAATGAACACCAGTTACCGTACAACGTTCCTATAAAAAAGCCCATCATTTAGAGAGGTTAAAAGGGAAGAACTGAATCTGTGTTACTTTAGATAAATTATCGAATATACATATATGTGAGTGTGGCTTCTGGTGCTTTGCGACAGTACATGTATCGAGTTAGTGGCGTACCCAGACAAATCCTTTCCGGGGGGGGGGAGCTGAGCCGAGACTTAGAGAGAAGACGACAGTGCACCTCATAAAATGTAGCTAAGAAAAGAAAATTTTCGAATTCCTGACAGCAATGCTAATTTAAGATGAAAATACATCGAAAATACATCATTAAAGTTATTGCTTTGCCAGATAGGTAAAGAGTTTTGATAAAAACAAGACATGATAAATTAAAATTTGAAAAGTTCTCTTAATTAAAGTAGGTTTTCCCCAACAAACGCATGCCATATTTTAGCAAACTTGCTTAATATCATTAATTTAGGGATTTATTTTGTTAGTGTTCCTAATGTTATGTTTCAATATTACATGTGTCGAAATGTATTGCGCAGAACCAGATGAATAAACAAGCATTAATCGGTGTTCTGAAACAAATTTGCAATAAAAATGCACAAAATTGAGTTAAGATAGTCATGAATGTGACAAACAGTAAAATGGACATGTCAAGGAAAGGAAATAAAGAAAGAATTTACACTGTTTTTTTTTCTTTCGTTCAATTTTGTCCAAAATTAAATTTTCTCTACAGAAAAATTTTCTCACCGCGATTTCAGTAAAACGAAAAAAAAAAAGTAACATAGCTATAATGTTTTTTTTTTTTTTTTGATAATTTCAGAAGGGGCTTCACACACTCTAGGGTCCCCCGTACTTACCACATCTCGTGGTTTAACCGGGATATCGCCCTGAAGAGCGCTCAGTTCTTTTTGAACCAGACCAAGGGCCGAGCAAACCTTTGGCCAAGCACCTCCAGAGGTATCGTTTCACTTGGAGGACTTTGTGACCACGACATTTTTAACATCCCCCAGCCACCATTTATCAAGACAGCGGATCTTTCATCGGCTGGGATCGAACCCGGGTCCCTCCTGTCACGAGTCCGACGCTTTACCGACTGGCTACCACAGCCCTTCAGAGGGGGCTGCAGCCCTATCAGCCCACCCCCTGAATACGCTACTGCATCGAGTATATACCGTTTGACCACCCTGACGTTAAAAAATTTAAAATAACGGATCTTCAAGAAAGACACCTTCATTTTTCGCATTTGATTGACTTATAAGAAATTGCCGACTTAATGATATTTGATCTTAAAAACAAACTTTTTCTACTATTTTTTTACATCAAGTGTATACAACCTAAGGATGATTATAAGATCCAAGATAGCAGTTATACGGAGTCGATCATAGAACGATTAATTTATCAGGGCAAGTAAGGAACAAAAAATGGAGAGCGAGCAGTTAAAAAACCTGATTTTCTTTCAGAAATTC
>JAXGGA010008138.1:0-58544 GCA_038373865.1 Uloborus plumipes
TGTTTAGGTCTTCAAATTCTTGTTCAAAATTCAAAAACATTATTTTAAATTTCTTGAAGTTTTGGTTTACTTCTCTGTAGACTTTGTTAAAGAACTAAGCACTTTGATATTCTATAAAACATATTGTTTTTTATTTCAGTGAAAATAGTTGTAGCTCTGTATTCTTACACTGCACGTGATCAGGGAGACTTGAGTTTCCGAAAAGGAGATAGACTTGGCATTCTTGATGACAGGTAAAACTCAGATTACTAATTTTAAAAATTCAAAAAAAAAAAAAGTGCAATTGAAATATCACCTTTTTGGCATTTTAGTGATTCAACAGACCAAGAGCAAAGTAATTGTATGTACTAGATATTGTTGTAACTTTTTGCAAAGTGATGAAAGAACTAATCAAATATTTTGGCATAGGCAAGAAAGCTAAGCTTTTAATTCCAGTAATAAGTAAAATAAGCTTAGTAATTAAAGATTTTTAAAAGCGGGCGTTTTGTTTTATAAATTTTAAAATAAGCTTAATAATTGAAGATTTTTAAAAACGGGTATTTTATTTTATAAATTTTTTGTATTTTATTGAAAAATAATGTATATTATTTTTATTTAATTTGGTTTTTTAAATTTGAATTAATTTTATAAATGCTTAATTTTTCTCTATTCAGTCTGAGATCTTGATATGCTTAGCACTTAAGCAAATTAGGCATGGCATCCTTGCATAGTTGTGTGATTTTGATTTTTAAAGCATTAACATTTAATGCCAAAAGTTGCCAATCAGCAGTGCTGTAAGCTGTAATAAAAAAAATATTTGGGTGATCTTTGAGCTCTCATTTTACAGGGTTGATGTCATGGTTGAATGAATTTTCTTGAGTCAAAAACAGTTAGTTTAGATTAATGAATCAGCTTTATTTTAACATTAAAAAATTATTTGGAAAAAACAAGGGATTTTGAACTATCTGACTTTAAATTTGCATTATTTTTATTATAACTCACCAAATACTTTTCAGGATATCCCCCCCCCTCCCCCATCCCCACACACGTACACTACAGCACTGCTGACACTAGGGGGAAGTTTGGTCCTACTGATGTTAACGGTAGTCCAACCAATAAATGAACAGTACTCTTTTTTTTTTTTGTAATAGTTTCAGAAAAAATCTTGGATGGTTTGGCAACAATAACTTCTTACAATAACATTCTCAAAAATGAAAGACTAATTTTTTGTCCGCTAGGTAGAAGTGTGTTTTAATTTATTATGTTGCTGCATTACTTTTCATTTAAACACGTAAGAAATCGGAAACTGAGCCGTAAAAATTCTCTCAGTCCCTAATACTAGTTTTTTAGTGGTCATTTTAGTGGTCATTTATTGGTAAAACTACCCAATGTAGCAAAAATGAATTCCTATTTTTTAACTTACTTACAAATGTGAAAATATAACCACTGTTCTGACACTCAATCACATCAGAATATTGACTTATTTTCCTGGTGTGTAAAGTTGTTTTACCCTTTGAAGCAAAAATGTACCTGATTGCTTGCTGCGTCACTAAGAATACAGGAAAATCTAAAAAATAGTTAGAATCTTGGGAACTGCAAACTGGAAAAACTCCAGGAAAGTCAGCTGCTTAAGGAACATTAAAAAAAGACTGATCATTTTTAAACTTTACTCTAATAATATTTTTTTTCTTCATAGTGACACTGATTGGTGGCATGCCTGCCATCTAATAAATCAGCAGAGTGGTTACATACCTCGTAATTATGTTGCACCTGAGCAAACAGTTGAAAGTGAAGAGTAAGTATTATTTTGATTATTTTCTTTTCAAACATGTATCTGCAGGCGCTTATTGAAACTTTTTTTTTCCTGCACGGTTCCAAGACTGATCATGAAAATATAGATCTTTGAAACAGAATGGTTTACATCATTACACAAAGTTTTCAAAACATGTGGCTAAATATAAAGTTATGTAGGGATTAAGATGAGAGCTTGCTACCCAGAGTGTGAAAAAATCATTTTTTTAAATCAAAAATGTAACTTATTTGATTTAAATTTTAATTTAGGTTTTAAAAAAATGAAATCAGATTTTTTTCATTTTTTTCAAAAAAACCTTAATTTTAGTTGTTAACTAATTTGCATAATTTACTGATATCTCTTGATTTGATATTTAAGTTGCAACACATTTTTTAATGACTTTACTTAGGTGGTAACATTTTTTTTAATACTTATCTGAATTTATATTTACAAAAATTTTTTTAAAAAAAGCTTCACAAAATGTCTTAATTCTAATGCCAACCTTTATTTTCTGCTTCCATCTCGGTAATTTCTCTAAAGTGTTGATTCCAATGAGTTTTAAATCCATATTCATTGACTTGACATACATACTAAGTGAACTTCAAATTGAATACTGTATCTGATTGTTTAATATGTCTAACAACTATGGTGACCATGTGCTGTATTTTCAAATAGGCTTGTTTATACCTCCGTCAATTTCCTAATTTAAGCAATTTTTTTTCTGTGGTTGTTTTCTCTACTGGATTGGAATAACATGTCACTGTCCTGAAACAGTTTGTCGAATCTTTCAAAGTAAGATTACTGATTGCACTTTTGGTAAATTCTATTAGGTATCAATACTGCTTCAGAAACGAAATTCTAACGTTGGAAATCTGTTCAATTTTTGTTTGTGCATGCTTGTTAATGTTGACTTTTTTATTTCATCAGAACATTGATTCTTTCAAAAATTGCACACCACAGAAGCCAGACTTAAAAAATGAAAAATATTCATCACATGACCTTTTGATCAAAACCAGTTGGAAATTTGCACAAAGCTAAATTTACTCAAATAACTGTAAATAAAAATTGAGAGAGCAAAAATGTAACCATTATTGTAGTTTCAAAGGGAAATGAAAAACATTTGTACAGCTCCACCATAAGAGATTAATGAAACTTTCACTAAAATGTTCATGATGCGAGAGAAACTGAATACTTTGATTGTATGAACGCTGTTGCAGCAAAAGCAAAAGAGTTTAAGAGAAGAGCTGTTTTTCTTCACTAATATTGCATATGACATTGAAATCTTATACAAATTTTGAATGTTCTTTCATGTATTAACTGTCTTCTGCACAGAGTAGAAGGGCTCGTGCTAGCCCCGAAGTTTACAATGATTTACAATATTTGTGCTTTGTTAACTGATTAAATTAGGATATTCTTGGATATTGTCTGACAAAATGTCTGAAAATTCAATCCCCTATTCAAAGTTACTAAGTTTTCCATACTTTTCAGTTGGTTCTTTGGAAGGGTCTCAAGGAAAGAGGCAGAAAAAATGCTCATGTTACCTTCCAATCCTAGGGGAGCATTCCTCATCAGAAACTGCGAGCAAACGGCAGGTAACATAAAAGGTGGACAAACTTTAATTTTTATTTGCATGGTATCTGCATGTGGCAATATAAATGCATGCTATATGATTAATTAGCTTTGGATGGAACATACGAAGTGCATGCTGTTTCGTCCATAAAAAGAAATCATTTATTACAGAAAATATTTCTGTTCATAATATTGATGTGTAAAAATTGAAGATAGAGGGGAAAACTTTCACATCAAGTATTCAAAAGGGAAATTTTCCTTTAAATGTTAAAAACTAGTATGTATTAAGCCAGTGCAATGTGATTAAAAACAGTTTTGAATGCACCAATTCAAATGAGCCCAATTTGCTCGAATAGTTGCAATTTTATTTGCCTCTAACAATTTTTCTGGGTGTAGCTCAATTGATCAACAGTCAAATTTAATTTCTAAAAAGTAAATAAAATTTTAAACTATTTAGTTTATTTCTTTTTTACTTTTTTTTTTAAGTTCAATGGTTATAATTTTCTTTTTACTCTGTAGATACATTTCCTGCAACATATAAGCCAAAGAGTGTTTAAGAAATAACAAATACAATATCTTATTTTGAAATAGCAGAGTTTATACAGACTAAGCAACAGAAACAAAGTTTTGATGTATTTTTCAAACTATCATTTGCTTCAATTGTTCTGTAATTTCCAGCATGTTTTAAGGTTTATTTTTTATGACAAAGGGAAAGGAAACAAGATTTCGGAGTTCATACTCAATAACCCTCTTACAAAAATGCCCTAACTACTAAGCAGGGGGGGGGGTTGTAATTTTTTCTATTTGAATCTTGAATCGTGATCAATTCAATGCGAGAAGGAGTTTTTTTCGGAGAAGCAGTCGCGTTTTGGCACCAAATTACACTAACTACTGCAGAAAATTGCTCTTGTTAAATTGATTTTTTTTATTTTACAGTATCTGTAGCATGTAGTTACACAGTGCATTGAGTTAAAAGTTCCTATGCAAATTGCTAAATGTCTTTTAAAATTGCATTTAATCCCTTTAAAGTGAAAACATTTTTCAGTGGGGAAAAAGTAGATAAATTCGATTGACAAAAAGGGTCCTTAAAATATGTTACCAGTTTAAAACACTGTTAGATAATAAAGGTTCTAAAACTAAAAATTAGCAATTAGGAAATTACTTTTATGGCCGAAATTTTTTAATCATGTAAACAAGTATCATTTTTTTTAAAGAAAAAGTGTAGGACCAGAATTTACGAAATCAAGAAAAATTCTGTTAAGTATGAGGACTTCCCCAAATCAAGATAAATTGAAGATGCATTTTTGTATATTTTTCTCTGTGTTAAATTCAAATGTAGGTTGAAGCTTCTCGAGTGCTGCAGAAAGCTTGCTATTTCTCAATATGATTTGTCTGGCCTTTTAAAAGAAATTTTACAAACCATTTTTTGACTTATAATATTTAAAACACTGCATAAATTTCTTGTTGAAAGTGGTAATCACAAATTTTTTTTTACTTAAGATTTAAAAATGGAGGAAAAATGCAAGTATTGAATATAAAAATGTAAGTGGCAAGTAATTTTACTAGTAAAATAAGAAATTATATGATAGGAAACAAATGAAACTAAACTTGTCCAATTTGTAAAACATTAGAGTCTATATATTTTGAGAATTGAAAAATTCGAAAAATACTCCATCCTCCATTTTAATGCTTTTTACTTTTGTAAAACTTTATTTCTCTTTTCCAATATCCGTTTACCAAATCTTGTCGCTGTTGTATTTGACGATAAGTTAATTTGTTAGCTTTAATGTATATTGCATCATAATACTTTTAAAGCCAAAATAGTAAATTGGTATTTAACTTGTTGAAACTATGAAATAAACTACTTTTCTCTGATTCCTACCCCCCAAAGGCTGTGCCCCTAGTTTTCATCTAAGCTGACATGGCCACCCGGCAGCCTTGATCACAACCATAAAGTATTTATCCTCCTTTTTTGGTGTCCCACCCCTTACAAAAGTAACAGTTATGACGTGGTAAATCCGCCACCACTTAATGTTTTATGTATAAAAGTTATTTTTATTTTTTTTATACAATCCTGCTGCTGTTTCTTCTGGCAGCTAATTGTAAAATTGTAAATACTTTTGCCTTTTAGATTTTTCAGTCCCGATCTCTTTAAAACAAGCTCCAGTTGACCTCCAAACTCAATTCACGTTGATCGTAGTTTGTCTTATCCAGCCAACGATGAACCACAAACATGGGAGTGGGGATTGTAAATAGTTCATTTTAGCATTTAGCAGTTGTTGTTGTTCGAATTAACGAAGTTGTACTATCTTGGGACATCTGTACTTCTAAAATGTGTGTTCCTCTTTTTTTTTATATAACATTTTTATTAAAGAGATGTAACTTATTACATTTCATTTTATATTGAAAAAATGTGCTACCTTAAAATACTTAAAGCATGCTCAAAATGTTTTAAATTTTTTGAACGATTCTTGTGTGTTATTATTCGAGTTATATTTGGCAGGGACTCATGCAGAATTTTGACTTTCTCACCCTTTTGTCGCTAACAGTCCTGTAATAAAACTTGGCATTATAAATATACAAAGTACCATATCAATTCAGTGGATGCAAATTAATTTTTCCTCTGATGAAATATTTATGTGTCTGGGATACATTTATATTTGTAGCACAGTTTCATTTAATAAGATTTCACATTCTTTGGCACTGTAACTTAAAACAGGAAAAAAATAATAAATATGTGTTTATCTTTTAGGGGCTTACTCACTGTCTATCAAAGATTGGGAACATCAGAAAAGCGATCATGTAAAACATTACAAAATAAAAGCTATGGATAATGGTGGTTTCTATGTAACGACACGAAAAACTTTTGTTACTCTCCAAGAATTAGTTGCTTATTATTCTGGTAAGTTACTAATGCAATAGTCACGTAATTATTGAATGTGCATGTAATTAATTTTTGCTTTTTATATGGAACTAACCAAACATTGAATGCAATAAATCTATTATTACATAAATTACCAATATTTTTTAAACTTTAAATTCTACTTTTTTTACTTTATATTGCATTATTTAGCAATTGTTTACTTATTATTTCTTACCACTCAATAAATATCATTAAAACTAACTTGGAGGATATGTTTTCATGTATTTCAGTTAAAGGGAAAACAGTATTCTGATTCAGAACAAATTCAAAAACTAATCCTTCCCAGTTATATTTTTTCATGCTAGCTAGCTTTGACAGAGTAGGGGTAAAATCTATGTATTTAAGTTATGTATTTTAGCTATGTATTTAAGGTGCTTGTCTCAATTTTAGCATCTTTTAGAACATGATTGCATCTGCCTCTACTAAACTTAGATCATTTATGCACTGCTCGACATTGAAAATGCAACACCAAGAAGGAGTGGTCAGAAATTGATGAAATTTGGTAAGAAGACAGAGACAGCATGGAACAATAAGTGATATTTATTTCAAAATAAATAAGCAAAATTTAGAGCGAGGACGGTGTCGGCTCAGTAAGAAGTAGGACCACCGCGGACAGCGATGCACGAAGAAGCACGTCTAGGTATGGAGTCAATAAGCCTGCGGATGGTGTCCTGAGGGATGGCACTCCATTCCCTTTCAACCATTTGCCACAGTTCGTCCTCTGAACAAGGCAGTGGCAGGTTCTGCAAACGGCGTCCAATCACGTCCCACACATGTTCGATTGGTGACAAGTCAGGAGAGTATGGTGGCCAGGAAAGCATCTGTACACCTCGTAGAGCATGTTGACTGATTCGAGCACTGTGAGGCCGGGCGTTATCCTGTTGAAAAATTGCATTTGGCAGACCCTGAAGGTAGGGGATTGCTACCGGCCGCAGTACATTATCTACATATCGTTGGGCCGTCATAGTGCCCCGAATACGAACTAGAGGTGATACGGAATTGTATGCAATAGCGCCCCAAACCATTATGTCGCGCTGTGGGGCGTTCCACAGTTACTGCCGGATTCGATCTTTCTCCACGTCGACGCCACACACGTATGCGATGACTATCGCTGGACAAACAGAAGCGGGATTCATCTGCGAACACTACGGTTTGCCATTCTGCCATCCACGTCGCTCTGGTCCGGCACCATTCCAAACGTTGGAGTCTGTGCTGTGAGGTCAATGGCAGTCTTAGCGGGCGCCGTGATTGCAGGCCAGGTGTAACCAGTCGACAGAAAATGGTTCTGGTCGACACAGAAACATCCAGGGTACCTTGCACATGCTGCAGAATCGACGTACAAGTGACTTGCGGGTCCGCCACAGCTTGTCGGTGAATCCGTCGATCAAAGCGGTCTGACGTCACTCTGGCTGCACCTGCACCCCTCAATGTGGCTACATTTCCTCTTTCCAACCATCTCCGACACAGCCGATGCACAGTGCTTGCATCTATGTGGGTATCAGCTGCAATTTGACGTATGGACCAACCTCCCTTCTCAGTCCGATCACCATACCCCTTGTAAAGTCGTCTATATGCTGGAAGTGTCTTCGTTAAGGACGGCGTGGCATTTCCTCCTATCACTATCTTCGAACAAAACCAATTCTCGTTTCGAGAAAACAACAAACCACCAACTCATTCTCTTACTTCCGTGCGGAGAGCTGCGCATTTCATATCATTTGCATAACTCAGTAACGTGCGTCTACGGTAAAATTTGCATGAATTTCTGACCACTCCTTCTTGGTGTTGCATTTTCAATGTCGAGCAGTGTATTTCCTATGTGATTGCACCATTTGGGCATCAATATTTTTGTGTTACCGAACAGGCGTAGGAACCGGGGGAGCTCGAGCTCCCCCTGGAATATCTCAGACCGGCTCAGCTCCCCGGGAAAATTTTTTTTACACCTTTTGTAGCACATTTTTTACCGCAAACCTGTTTTCAAAAATGTGTTCACAGTATTGTTCGAATTAAATGGAACAAACGCGTTTTTTGAGAACTGTTCCATCCTCGGGAACTTTACACATTTTCAACATTATCAAAAATCGTCCAAAATTATGTTTTTAAACCTACAATTTAGAAAAATTGCCTGGGATGATTTTGCTACCCCAGTTCCTGTTCCTAATGTGACCAAAGATGGCCTTCAACTCGCTTTTAAGACTTTTATTTGAAAATTTCTATCCTCTAAAGTTACCAAAAATCTTCTAAAGTCATTGTTTTAAAATTACCATTTGGAAATTTTTCTGAGAGAGAAGTTTGAGACTTCCTATGTCTGAGCAAATATTACATCTAAAACTAAGTTCATATTGAAAATGTAAAAGTGTGCTTAAACTTGTCTTTCTGACAAAAGAGATATTTTGTAATACTTTTAAATTACTTTTATTCACAAAAAATGTCAATTCGAAAATTGACTTTAAAGTTGAGCTTGTGCGTAAGCCGTAAAGAGTGAAAAAGTTTGTCTTCGCACCCCTCTCCCCCAAGAAAGTGCCAATATCTGGCATTGCGCCGCACCAGGCTCCCCCTATTTTTACTAAGTTCCTACGCCACTGTTACCCAATATTTTCTTCTGTGTTAATAATTTATCTTCCATTGAGGAGCTGTTAAAAACATCCGTCATTTTGCGACCCCCTCTTAAAATTGTCAATTCTAGTACATCCAAGTTTATTCAAGCCAGTACCATTTAAAAAAAAAAAAACAATGACCTACAAAACTTTGGCTGAAGTTGCTTAAGATAGTGATGGAATAAGGAAATAAATTTTAATTCTCTGTCTGAATTCAGAAAAAGTTAATCAAATTTAAGATTTTAACAAATCTAATTATGTTTTGCCTTTGTTAAAATTTTTAGGGCTCATAGATCATGTTGTTTATTATATATAATTCTGAAAGCATTTTTTCTAAATATTATTCTTTTTCCGTCTTATTATTTTTTTTGAACAATTATAAATTTCTTAATGTCCTCACTTGATTGTAGTTGATGGCCTATCCTTTTTTAGATTAAAGAAGATTTGTTGTTTTTGTGATAGGTGATTGCCATTTAAAAAATTATAGTGAAAATAAAAACATAAATTAATTTTGAATAATCGATGTTGCCTGTGATATATATAGATGATAACTAGATGATAGTTGGTTCTGTAAAACATAAAATAAGGTTTATAAAAAAATACGAAAAGGTTAATTGAAATTTGTGTATTATTATCATAGTTTTTAGAAACATAAAGTGAACATCTTAATGTAATTCTTGATTGCAAAAAATTTCCATTAATCAAAAATGAATTTAAGTATTTTGTATATTTTAAAAGGCATTCTTTCAAATATCACAATATTGCGGTCCAGTAAGAACTAAACGAGCCTACTTTCCCGTACATCGACATCGGCATTCTCGCATCTGATCATTATTCTCTTGATTATCTGAGACTGAAAATTATGTCAAACATACCTTTTTAGCACTTAGAGCGGATTTCAAAAAGCAAAATATACCCCTCTCATCAGATGAAATAGACACGTAAAAAGTAATTAACGAATAAATAATGTTTTGTCACACCTTTTAAAGAGTGTAACTGTTACTCCGTAGAAAAAATCATCCATTGTTTTCAAAAAAAAAAAAAATAATAATAATGAAATAAATAAATAAAACAATAAAAGTACAAAGAGCATCAAAACACATTTTATCAAAGAAAGAAAAAAAAACTCGTCCGTTAATAAAATGTCTCGAATTTCACTTTTAATCCGTTGCCAGTTGTGAAATATAAATAAAGAATAAAATGTTCTCGTGAATGAAAAATTTTTGTTACAAGAAAAATCGTCTGCCAAAAAATAATAATAATAATAGTAATAATTATAAATAAAATAAAACAAATGAATAAATAAACAAAAAATCGTCTGCACAGTCAGTCATTTTTTTTTCTGAGCCTGCATTTCGCCATGTTTGCGGAGTCGGAGTCGGAATCAGAGTCCTCACAGAAGAATTCTCAGAAAAGTACTTTACAAACATTACTTATCAAAACCATTTTCTTACAAAGTTAGTTTGAAGAAAATCCGACTTTAAGTTCAGGATCAACATTCAACTTAAATTCCCCGTAGACGCTAATGTTAATTTTTTTTTCTGAACAGTTCAATATTGAACAAAAAATGGTTCAAATCAAAAAGCGAAATATGGGAATGTATGGGAAAGCCTCTCCGAGATCTTTCAAACAAAAAAAAGTTTATTCCATTCGGACAGTTCACTCAAAAGTTATTAGGTGGGGAAAGGTTGCTTAAACGGTTCAATGTTGAACCAAAAATGTTCAAATTGAAAATTTAAATACGGTAATAAAGTATCCTTGCCGAGATGCTTCGAACATAAAAAAGTTTGTTTAAATCGGACTGTTCATTCAAAAGTCATTGGGGGTGACAGCTTGTTTGAACGGTTCAATGTTGAACGAAAAATTGTTCAAATTGAAAATGTAGATACGGGAATGAAGTATCCTTGAAAAGATCTTTCGAACACAAAAAAAGTTTGTCAAAATTGGACTGTTCACTCAAAAGTTAGCATCACGGGACAGGTTGTTTGAACGGTTCAAAGTTGAACCAAAAATTGTTCAAATCGAAAAATCAAATATGGGAATGAGCTGTACTCGCCGAGATCTTTCCAACAAAAAAGTTTGTCCAAATCGAAATGTTCATTCAAAAGTTATTAGGGGGGGACAGACAGACAGACCGACTGACCGACACACAAATTCCCCATCTCAATACCCTACTTTCAAATTTTTAATTTTTCGATATTCATTTCACCTTTTTTTTTAACTTGGCGATATTTTTTAGATGCATTAAGCTACTTTCAATACTTTTTTCGTCTTTCTTTTATTTTCAACGGGAAAGTAGGCTAAAAAGTAAAAAACTAAAATATTTTCTTAAGTTTTGGGATGTGTCACTCCTTATTAACCCCATATTTAACCCCTTGACAATGATACATTGACGAGTGTGACTCGTTATTCATTTAATGGACCATCGTAGACTTTGGCGGGCCTGATTCATCATGCGTTTTTTTTGGCAAACACCGTCCAGTAGACAATTAGATGACATGGTTGCTCCAAAAATAAAACATATTTTTCTTAACTGTTCAGTTGAGCGAAATTAAATGGTATGCTTTGGTCACATCCATCAAATTGTATGTCTAAGGGTTAATCATTTAGTTCAATGTTTATTCAAATATACCCACCAAAATATTCTCGAATAACAGAGAGCTAACTAGAGTAACAGAAAGTAGAGAGCTGCTTACATTAATGACTTTCATTTATTTGCAAAAATGGTTTCTGTTTCTTACATTGAAATTGGCTTAAGTGCATTGATTTGGCCCATCCACTGCATGTGTACGTACTTATATTTTATAATCTATATGGGACTATGTTTTTCAGAAGGAGCTAATGGCTTGTGCCATAAACTGACAATCCCTTGTCCTAAGCCAAAACCACACCTATGGGATCTCTCTCCTGATACAAGAGATGAATGGGAAATATCCAGATCTTCAATACAGCTTATTAGAAAACTAGGAAATGGCAATTTTGGTGATGTTTGGTATGGTAAGTATCTTCGCTTCATCTGCGTGTTTCTTCAAAACAATGTTAAAGTGCATTCTTTATTAATATAAAGATTGTATTAACTTCTTGTTTGTTGAATTGGTCCAGTGAAATCTTGTTGATCCAGTTTTCCAGATAATCTCGATTTATATTATGGACCTTTTTTTCTTAATTTAAAATTTTGTAGTCAGATTAATAGTTTAAAATTGTTGTTAAATATAATAGCTTATGTAAATATATCAACTATATACCTTTTATGTTTAATGAGATCTTTCTTAAACACTTACAAATGTTCAGTTCCCACTAAAAATTTTAAGCTTATGCCGAAATTTAGTATTTAATAACAATATTTCTAAGTATTTTTGGAGAGGCTACGTGTTTTAGATGTTAAACAAGTAATATGAGTGTGGCAATTTGGGCCTTTCATTTTGTATTTTTCCAGAGGCTTCAAAGGTATATACCTAACGCAAATTATACTAAAAACCCTCAAAAACTGTGTCCATTCTGAAGCACTTATGTTTGCCTCATTCGTAGTACTTACTTGACATTTTAATTGCACTTCTTTTTTTTTTTTAATTCTATTTTGTTTCATTTCTATTCTAATAAACTTCGTTCTTTTTTTAGGCAAATGGAAAGGAACAACAGAAGTTGCTGTAAAAACTCTAAAGCCTGGAACCATGGCTCCTTCAGCGTTTTTGCAGGAAGCTGCCATTATGAAGAAATTTCGACATGAAAAATTAGTTTCGTTGTTTGCAGTTTGTTCGAAGGAAGAGCCTATTTATATTGTTACAGAATATATGCTTAATGGAAGCTTATTAGATTACTTAAGGAACAGGGAAGGAAGGAATTTGAGGTTACATGCACTCATAGATATGGCAGCGCAAGTAAGGATGTTTAAATTATGTGTAGAATATTTACACCCAAACTGGCTTTCTTTTCCCATCTATCTGCTCTTAGATCTTTTACAAGATATCTTTATTGCCATTAATTTTATGCATATTATTATTTTACTTAGTGAGTGGACAAAATGGTAAATGAGTTTCTAGGATTCTGAACTGTCGAGTCATTTTTTTTTTTTTTTTTTTTTTGCACTTTTTCTGTAATTATGTACTCAAGATTTAAAAGTTAATGTGTCTTAAAATGTAAAATAAAACTTATTAATGTTCCTCTCTTTTCATTGTTTATTTGAGTTGTTTGAAAAACAATTTGGAAGAAAAAACAGCGTAAGTCTGTTCATTAAAAAAGTGTTTGGTTATGAAATACAGGTTTTTATTTTTTCCTTCAAATAATGTAGTTTCTGAATATTAATAAAAAAATTTGTATCTTGAGCAATGCAGATTCCCCTTACCAGATTGTCATACGGTCCACGCTCCTGTCAAATAGTGGGGAGAAATTGGCTCATGTTTTTGCTCTCAGCATTCATTTCACTTTCTTTTTAGTTCACTGGGTTCTGCCCACTCTTTTGGCATTTTAATTTTCTCAAAATTTTAAAATATGAAATCAGTTGTGTAAGCAATAAATAACACACTTAAAAGAAAGAGCGCCTCGTTTAACTACTTATCAAATTTGTTTGATGTTAGGAATTTTTTATTCATTATCCTTTACTAATTGCTGAGTAATGAATAATTTTGAATGTATTTTATGTTATAAGTATTGTTTTTACAGTTAGATTGTGTTGTATTCTATCTATTTTCTAGGGTTTCCACCCAGCCCTCCACCCCTATCGATCCGTAAATATGACAGGTCGACAACAACAATTTATGTCCCCCCTTTCCCCCATTCTTTCACTTTCGAAAAAGAAGTTCCACTGATTAAGGACAATTTCTTCGTTAGTAGACTTGTTCTTTCAGAAGTTGTGCTATTAGTGAATTTTCTAACAAAATCTGAGAAATAATTTGTTTATCACTCCTGAAACTTTTATTTTAGCTCTTAAACCCCCGGCGGTGCGGTAGTTCCAGAATTGCATGTTAAATGGACGTGATAAGACGTCCAGAACCGTCAGAGGGTTAAGATTGTGCAATTTTTGCAAGATTATGCCCATGTCCATTTATTGAATGAATCTTGTTTAGACTGGATTTCATATTATTTAATAAATTTGCAGTTGAATATATTTGCTGAATTATGGAGAAATGTTTGAATACTCCCAATTAGTTTTATGGATTCTACTAGCCGGGTACCCGGCCCTGCCCGGGTTTCGGCCGGGTATGGCGTTTTAGTGACACTCGTTCATGATTTTTTCAACAAGGATAAGTGCATATCTATATACACAATGGCTACTTCTGTAAACAATAGTAATTTTTTCTGTCTGGACAAACTAAAAAACTGTATTACACACCGTAAATAAAAATGCAAGCTACGAATAATGTTTAGGCAAATCGAAAATGCTATAAGCTTGGTACAGGGTGCGGCGGAGAAACTTGCAGACTTGAAAAGTCAACTAAGGAAAAAGTACTTCATGTATCAGTTTACTACTTTTTATAAGATATGGTACCCATTCTGAATTTTTCTATTAGTTAGATTTAAACACTACATCGGGAAGAATGGCGGCCCCCTGTTAATGATGCACTCATCTACTCTAGATTTGAAGTTTTGTTGCACTCTTTCGAGCATATCGACTGGATGTTGGTGATAGCAAGCCGTATGTTGTTCTTCAGGCGTTGCAGGGTCTGGGGCTTGTCGTTGTAAGCGATCGATTTGAGATACCCCCATAAAAATAGTCACGGCGTGTCAGATCGGGGAGCGGGCTGGCCACGGTACGTCCCCTTTCAAGGAGACGTTATCACTCAACTGGTGAACCACAGCAAGTTGGTAGGGATAAAACTGGAGTTCGTTGTGAAGAATTCGTCTCAGTGTCCAATCAAAAATACCCAAAGCAGCAGCGTGTTTACGTGCCGAACGCCTTTGGGAGCGCAAAAACGACTCCCTCACTTTTTCGACGTTTTCTAGGGTTCTGGGAATCCGTTGACCTCCTGGGCCTCTTTTTGCCACACCCCAACTTTCCCTGAATGTTTTCACCCACAAAACAGTCGATTCCCAGCCAGGAATGGGAACAACGGGCTGAATTCTGAACCGAGTTCGGAATGCACATTGAGTGGCGACCACCGAAAGATTATTTGAAAAGTAAGATTCGGCGGCGAACGCTCGTTGCTCCTTCGTCCAACGCATGGCGACAACTAAACTATGAGATAACAAAACTTCAAAACCTTCTCTTTAAAATGAGACTCTTCCCAATCCTTTCTGACCACTCCTTGCTAATTAGCATCCAATTAAAATCAGCAAGAGTCTCTGTCGTACCCTGTAAAATCAATCGCACTGGAGTCAAGTATTTCCAAACATTACACGTAAAATAAGTCCCATCATTAGTTTATATCCTTGTGACTCCATTGGTGAAAACATCTTACGTACCTAACTTAGAAATTTTTTGACTATAAACATTTTCTGTTCTCTAACTGTTGCCAAAATCAATTATCTTTTTATTTACCCCGTTAGCGATTATTGGCACAGATGAATCTAAAAATCCTAAGAAAGCAATAAATTTCATACTTACTCCAGTGAAGCCTTGGTTCACATTTTCATTATGATCACTATTAATATTGTTGTTGCCAGGCAATAAATTTTTGCAAAAATGGACTGAAAATTTAATCATTTAATGGGGAAACTACATGAAATTTACTATTTTCCATAATAACTTTTTTAAACTAAGCTTTTTAGAAATAAATTATAGCTTATCCTGCTCCCTGTTACTATAGCTATCTACGGTGAAAAAACGGTTAAAATCGGTTCAGTAGTTTGGAAGATTACCCCGGACATACGGATACAAAAGTAGTCTTTTATGTATATAGATTATTCACATCCAACCATGATTACTTTGTTGCAACCACTTTTAAAAAAAAAATTAATAGCAATAATAATTTAAATTTCTAAAAATGAAGTAATTTCTTCAAGTTTATTCATTTCAATTGCAATATTAGACAAATTACAATTAATCTTTTATTCAATGATGGCACAACATAATGTTCATTTATATATAACTTACGAAAATGTTGCCGATTTATATTAGCATTTAACTATAACTTCTGCTTAAATCTTTTCTTTTTTTTTTTTTTTTTAAATTATTAGATTGCTAGTGGCATGGCCTATCTAGAAAGAGAGCAACTCATCCACAGAGATCTCGCTGCCAGAAATATTTTAGTTGGTGATAACAATATAGTTAAAGTAGCAGATTTTGGGCTTGCCAGGATCATTGAAGATTCTGAATACACTGCTCGACAAGGTTAGTTTTTTTAGTTTACTAATTAAGTAGCTATTTGATATAACTGTTGGTGAAACTGCTTGTTTCTATGTTTCTATTCTTCTTTTTTTTAATTGCTATTGCATATTCCTTATTCTTTTTTTTTTTTATGCTTTTTCACTGAAATTTCATGGCATGAATTTCAACACAGCAGGGTTCATGGAACAGTTTGCGGTTAAAATTGAAGATTTTTATATTAAAGTATGAATGCAATTTTTATAGTTAATTTTTTGTTAAAATAGGACAATAGTATGGCATTCTTATAACTTATCATTAAAAATATTTACTTTGATATCATGTAACTTGATTTTAAGTTCTAAGAAATTTTGGCTGAAAGTATGATTGAAAGTTTTTTTTTTACCTCATTATTCCCTCATCAGCCCCTACTGAATACAGATAAATATTTAAAATATCTTTTAACTACTGATTTATAAATATTGAGGTATAGTTAGAGTCCCACTAAGTCTAATTTCAATTCAGATAATTGTTGAAAAATAATTGAGCATTTTTTTTTTTTTTTTAATTTATCACTTCCTCACAAGTAACTCCCCCATAAGTAAGAGAGTGATAAAACATAAGGAGAGAGAGTGATGAATTTAGGCTGTTATGTTATTGGATTAAATTAAATTATTGCTGTTGTAAAATAAGTCCTAATCAACACATTTTTTTGTTTTAGAAGTAGAGCAAGTCATAAAGTTTATTATCATTACTATTCAGTGAGCATTATACTATATAAAAAAAAGAAAGAAAGAAGTAGGCAAAAAAGAAATATGATTGATCATGGTCAACAAATATGTTTCCAACAATAGATGAGCTCAAATAAGCTCATAAAAAATAAATTATGCTTTTTTGACAAAGTTCATAGAAAAATTTTCTTAACTCTTATTTGATCTATTTGGGAAGAATCCCCGTTAAATGGCTCCTCATCATATTGGCGTTTGGTATTTTTTCATGTTTAAAAAATATTGTTTTGCTATTTGTACTTTGCATAAAATAATGAGTTGCTTTCTTAGCATTTCTTTCTGCGAAAATACATACATTTATTTTCTATCCTTGTTTTTGCTATTTTATGCATAATAATTTGGTGGGACTACTTTCTGTCCTATAATTTTATCAACGTTAGCAGCACACTGTTGATTGATTTTGAATGGAATTATTGAGTAATATATCAAGAATGATCAAGTTCTAGGATGTGAGGCTTATAAAGTGCTTGATTTTTTTTTTTTTTTTTTAAGAATATTAAAGCTGCTCAATTTGCTGTAAAATTGTTTATTGTTTATATTGGATGATAGAAAAATCAAGGAAATGTACATAAAATCTAAAAGCTTGTAACTAGAAATAACATTTTTATAGATTGATGAAAAAATGTACACTTCTACCTATGGTTTGTGTTTATAGTATTGTGTGAGAAAAATGCTTGTTATTATAGAAGCATCTTAGCAAATTAGCACCTTTTCTTTTTTTAAAAATCGGATGTAGCAATCCTTTGGTTATAACAATCTCATTCTCTGATCCGTTGAGGATTCTTTATAAAGGGGTTCAACTGCATTTCAAAAGTTTAGTATTGCCACAGTAATTTTTGTATGATTGTTTTTATTTTTTTTCAAATACCAAATTTAAATCCTTTTAAAGTAAAATTTACTGCAACTGTCTTGACAATGATTTAGCCTGAAAAAGTATCTTTTACTAGATATCTTGTCAGAGATGCTTTGATAAAAAATTGATACTTTTTTGTAAAACTTTGTAATATGAAGAGAAGCTTTTTTTTTTTTTTTTGAAAATACTAATTTTAAAAATTCCGAACTTAAATATTGTAGGGCTTGGGCTGAGTTTTTGCCACCTCGCCAAATGCTATAAAATCGTGAATTTGGGGAAAAAATCATGGGTTAGGTTAAAATATTGGCGAGTTTAAAAATCTCTAAAATTTCCCTTGGAAACAAAATGCTACAAAAATACAGGCAAAATATTGATTAAAGTTTGTTGAATTCAATCTTTGATGAAGACTTTCAAAATTTGGCGAAGGGTTTTGAAATGTGTCTAATTTAATGGCTAACAGCTTGAAATCCCTAGCGCAGTCCCTGTATATATGATAACTGATTTTTTAAACATATGTGAAATTTCTATCTGTTGAATTTTTGTAATGGCCGTTTTTTTTTTTTTTTTTTTTTTTGTTTATTTAGATAGAGTTTTGAAACATTTGTATTTATTGGCTAATTGTTTTCTTTCAGGTGCTAAATTTCCAATCAAATGGACTGCTCCAGAAGCAGCCTTATTAGGAAGGTTTTCCATTAAGTCAGATGTGTGGTCATATGGAATATTACTTTATGAACTTATAACTCATGGCCAAGTTCCTTATCCAGGTCTAGTTATTGTTATGATTTTTGATTAGTTGGAAAATTATAATTATGTTTAGATATTTAATGCACCCACCTCCCTTCCTCTCCAATTGATTTCATATTTGCTAGACATCAAAACAAAAAGAAAGCCCTTCTCTTTTTCCCACATTTTTTAGTGTGTTGAATAAATTTCTGAAAAATAAACATGTCCCACTTTCTTATTATTAGAATTAGATGCATTTTAAGGTATTTCTGGCTTTAGGTAAAACACATAATTGAAATTACATATTTGTAAAATAAATTATTCTTTAATAATAGTGAAATGTTTTCCCAGTTTTTAAGATTCAGAAAAATCAAAGCAATGAAAAAACATAACTGTGAAGTTGAATTACCCAAAAATGGTCATTAATCTTTTTGAACGCTTTTTGAATGCCCTCAATATTCTAATATTGTTACTTTCTGGTCATTAATCTTTTAGAACGCCTTTTGAATGCACTCAATATTCTAATATTCTTACTTTATCAAAAACCAGATGGTAATATTTTTTACTTTTAAGATTACTAAAATGCTTGTCTTCCCAATAATTGTATAAATATTAAACTGTATAAAAGACTTGATTCTCTTTTGGTTGGCTTCTTTAGTAAAAACAAAATACTTTTTCTGCATTTGTCTTTACTAGATGCTACACTCCTGCTGTTCTCCCATTAGCTGTGTTCACATGATACTTTTGTAACCTGCATAGCCTAGTTAGAGAAAAAATGTTTGGTAATTTCCCCATTCACATTTGAAAAGTGACGACTGCTCAGAAAGTGGTTTTACCCAGCACTGTAAACAAGCTTAGAAACTAGGTTGAGGTTAGAAACCAAAAACACTCCACTTGAAAGCAGATATCAAGCAGATTTGCTGGTAACGAAACAGAATGTGGTGGTGACAAGCAGGCTACAAGAGTTCCACGTGAACATGACTATTCAATGAGATGTGTTATAATTATACTAATCTTTGTGTTGGTAATTTTCCTCAGGTATGCACAATCGAGAAGTTATTGAACAAGTTGAGCGTGGGTACAGGATGCCCAAGCCTACAAACTGTGAGTGTCCTGATTCAGTCTATTCTATGATGCTGCAATGTTGGGATGCAGATCCTGAGAAAAGGCCTACCTTCGAGTTCCTGTTTGGTTTCTTCGATGATTATTTTGTCTCCACAGAGCCAAGCTACCGCAATGCAGAAGATTTTTGAGAGGACACTTTGTCGCCTCCTGTTATCTCCCGTTTAACGGTGTCAAAATATAAAGTATTTAAATGAAAGACTTTTTATATGATGAACGTTTTATATATTATAAGAAATCGCTACGAGATAAAAGTTTTATGTTTTGATTGTATCCTTTTTTAGCATTTATTAATGGCTTGTAAATACATATTTTGTCATAATGTGAGCGTCCTTTTTTTTATCATAGATGCGGTTGCTTTTGAAAAAAAAAGTTGATTTAGGAAAAAGACGACAATATTAATTCTAGCATTGTGCCAAAGTTATGTGACCGATGAATCTTTCAATTCCTGTTTAATTACAATATATTCTTTTACTTTTTTTGTGTTCCTCAGAACCAGAAATACATCTGTTATATGTTATTTTCGTATTAATACAACCTTTCAAAAATATCAACATTGCAAATTGCTGCTAAATTTGGATTATAAATGATACGCCAGAGTCGCTCAAGAAATTTCAAAAAATAATTTAATTTGTTTTAATTTTAGTTCAAAATGTTTACTAAGTGGTGTTTTGTATGAAAAAATTGCAAATTGAAAGAAGGAAAGTATTCACGTGAAATGTAGAAGCACTAAAAAACAAAATTTATGAAATACAAATTGTAAAACCTTGAAACTTGTTCTCCCCCCCCCCCCCTTCCTCTTTCATACAAAGTACGACTTAGTGTATATTTTATCAATTTAACTGAATTTTTTAACTCACCCTTGAGCATATGTTGTGTTTAGTTCATTTACCAAGTTTTGTGACAAAATGCCCCTGCATTTTAATTGCAAGTTGTCAATTACAAGAAATTTGTATGACAACCTCACTGAAAGCAAATAATATAATGTTAAGAAAACACAGAACAAGCAGACACTTGTTTCGGTGTTACAAGAAACTCGTTCTTCAATGCACAAAAATCTGAGCTTGTGGATGTAAAGACATTAATCTCACATTTTGTGCATTGACAAAGGTCTTCCTTGTAACGCCGAAACATGTGTCTGCATATTCCTGCTCTTTTTTTGCTTTTTCAACCTATCATTTGCTTTTATTTTTAAACACAAAGGTATTTGTTTCTTCTTATAACCACTCTTTTAAAAGGAAAATGGTTTTAACTTTAATATTCATATAAATGCAAGTTTTCTTGACAAAAAAAAAAACTGATCTATGCTTTAGTTATGAACTTTCAATTTCATTAAAGAAAATTTACAATTTTATTTCAAAATCAATGTGCTTGAATGTAATATGTATCAGCCATTATTCCCTTTTAATTTAGTTTAGATATTGAAACCTGATAAAGTTGCTAAATACAACTGTTTTAAAGATTATGTTCAATAATCCAATTTGCTTTCCTCTTATTTTAGTATGATTCAGTAAGTGTTAACAATTTTTGCGCTTACATACATGCATTTGTTAGTGTAAGTTCTATGTTAAAATTAGAATTTCATTGAATATTCAATTGTTATTTGGTACTTGGCAAATTCTTTGAATATTCATCTTCTACGGTCAAAGAATTAATATTCAATGAAACAAAAGTTGGAAAAATTGAGATGAAGTTGAAATTTCTGGCTAATAGTTTCACTTAGTAGACTGGATATATTAGATTATTTCAACCTCTTTTATGACCTCAGTTATGCTTCAAAGAGAATCAAGTATTTTAAACCAACTTTTAGTGAATGTATGCATTTAGTACTTAAAAGTACAAATACTTGGGTGAATCTATAACAATCAATAAAACTGTTTAATTCAAAACTTGCACATGTGCTTCCTGTAAATTAATGAAGAAACATGATCAGTGCTATAACTGTAACCTGTATTTTGTTTCCTTTAACTAATGAAATTATCAGTGCTTCCAATTATATAAATGACTTAAGATTAAAAAGTTATGTAAGGTTTGTTTATACACGAACCATAATCGAAGCTGCATGATAGATTTTTTTGAATTTACTGGAAAAAAAATCAGGAAATCAACTTTTTTTTAATGGCAATCTTTATTTTTGACCTTGCCTTTCTTAAAATTAATCTGCAATCTAAAAACATTTTCACTTCATAATTTTACACTTAATGTCTGTTAGCAATGCTAAATCAAGTTCTGGGGAGAATATGAGGCATAAAATTATAGGCTTCAGGACAAAGTGGCTCCCATAAAGCTCAAAAGAGAATTCTTATAGTAATAAAATTTGCTCATATACATCTAAGCACTGAGGGCATTAATGTCAGATTCCATTTACTTGTAGTGTCAAGCGTCGGAGCCTACTACATTTAGCCTGAACAAGTATGCACTTCCTAGTCAAAGTGATTTTTTGGCTATTTAGGATAAAATGTGATTATATTACAAACTATCTGAAGATACACTGAGCAATTGCAGAGCTTTACTTTAACTATTTCTCTCACAAAGTTCACAGGGAAAAAAAAGTACAGATAGCTTTCAAAATTTAAAAATATGAATGTTCTAATGTTTATCACAAAGCTGTAATTTCTGATAAAATATAAACTCAATAGTTAGTACCATGATGTTACAAAGAATATTAGATATTTTAAAGAATTTATCCACACAAATAATGAAGTACTCAAAAAAAAAAAACTTCTATTAAAGTAAATATTAAATAATCTTCATGCACTCTTTATGAATTGATGCTGAAAACTTTGATAGGGTAACATTTATTTCTTGTTAAGAATGCAAACATTACCTGTGTTATAAATGTAAATGGAAGAAAATAAATAGCACAAGAAAAAATTGTTTCCGTGAAGCTACAAATGTTAATATCTTTAATAACATTTCCTGTAGGCAATACAGATTTCTAAATCATTTAAGTTTTTCAAATCATGTATAAGCTGGAGCTCTGCTATCCTGTCTTAAATTTTTGCCCCCCCCCCCCCCCCCAGATGATTTCGAGTTGTTCTAGAGCCCACAGAACTCCCCCTCTTTTCCGGAAAAAGGTTATGAATTTAAATTTTTCCAGAGAAGTTGATTATTATTTCTATCCCTAGCGTAAACACTGAAATAATTGAACAGAGCTTAACTGAAATAAAATATGTATCATAATATAACTTTCCTTTTAAACTAATAATTTTATCTGAAATAGCAGAAAAAAATGAGTTTTGTTAATTCATGTATCTATATATGGATTAACAGAACTCAACTATCATAATATCTGTAATGCTTCAAAGTTTCAGGGAAAACTACCATAAATCTTGGTTTTGATTTTATCAATATTTCAGTTTTCAATTTTAAAAAGTTGCTTTTTTAATATCAATGTTTCCCAAATGCTTTATTACAAGTGTTTTAACAGATTCAAAGCAATTTAAATTAATTCCAGTAGTTAGATGGGCTTTTCTAACTTATTGACTGTAAGTACTGTTTATTTTACAAGACTGCAATAAAATACAAATTTTTATTGTAGTCTGTCCGTATTATTATGTCCATATTTCCTTCATATAATCATCATTAGCTCAAATGGCCTCATTGTATCACCAGTAAAATGTGACATAAACTTAATCAATTAAATCGTTCAGTCCAGCATTGAACTTGTTTTGAATAAAAGTAAAAATTTTGTTATTCAAGTAGCAAGAATTTTCGAAATTTTAAATCTCACCTTTTTCTAATTTATTTTTTTACCCTACTAGGGGGCTCTGCCCCCTGCTTGCTTAGCTCACCAACCCCCGTTCGCCACCTTCGGCAGCTCGATCACCAACCTGCTTCTGGTGGTTTGGAGTCCAATTGACTATTTGCCACCGAATTCGACATCCCCACTGAAAAAGAAAATAATACCCTCCCCCCATCTTGATGTTAATCATTTTCTTTAACTGAAATGTTCACATACCCTTTAAAAGCACAGTAACAGTTCCTTTTACAATTTAAAATTATGCGCCTAACAAATAAAAGAGACTCCCCTCTCTATCCTGAAATAAAAAATGTACATAATTTTTAAAAAAAAAGTAAATATCTCGCGCAAGCAGAAAATCCAGCTCCTTTCCCTAGCAGAAAAAAAATTTAACTCAAACACGCAATGTAATTCATATATGAAATCAACTAAACAAAATAAAATACCGTACGAGAAATGACACAACTTTTCTTAAATGTTAAAAAAAGTTAAGAAAATATGTGATAAAAGCAATCATGTATATTTCGTTGAATTAAGACGAGGAATAAACAAAACAAAGAGTCACCGGTTTTGCTTTTCGACAGTCAAAAGATTTTGGAGCTGTTTGGTTGAATGTAATATAATTTTGCTCGAGGCGAGCCTTGAAAAATGGCTAAATTAGAATCACTTCTATCTCCTATTATAATTAACGAAGAGAAATGGAACAGAAGTCTTCTTTTTCAGAAAAAAAAACTCTTTCCAACGATACATAACATTAAGGGTGGTGGGATTTCTTTGCCCCTTAATTTGGCGAAGAATGAAATTTATGCTTAAAAATTGATTAAAAAAAATTAATTCGAAGTTAAGAAAAATGGCTCCCAGGTGCAAATCTACAGGGCTCGAACTAATTTTGTACCAAGTTTCCAGGCTGTAAGTGTTATGGGGCCGCCTGGGCGCAGACCAGCCACAAACATCCTTTCACAATACCTTTGAGCTTACTTTTTTTTTAATATATAGAGATAAAAAGTATTTTTTCCTGAAATTTTAAAATTTTATAGCACACATCTTCAGCTATTTTTCCCCTTTGTCGATGATATAAGTACAAGTAAGTTTTCTTATGCAGAAAATGAAATTTCCTTGTTTTAAGTACAAGGCAGAATATTACGTCTGTGAGAATTTTCACACTTGAAATCTCATTTTTTTTTGTGCTCATGTGTCTCGTGGTGCTTAATATTTCAATTCTAAAATGATGTAAATGCTTTTATATGTACAGCTTCTGAATTTTCACTTCAAAGAATGTTTTTTTTTTTAATTTTACATTCAATCTTAGTTCATATTCATATGTATTTTAAAACAGACTTTGAGTTTATGGCTATGAAACCTTGTAATTAGATTTTTAGTCAGCCAAATCAAGATTGTCATTACATCTGGCTTGTAATTATATTTTAAAGTGTAGAAAAATATTCAGATTATCTTTTAGAAATAGTAATGATGCGTAAATTTATAGAAAGCTGAAATCGTTTTTTTTGCAAAAATATTATTTTTTAATATATTTTTTTGTGAAGTGCAGATTAAAGCACTTGATGTTTTTACTTATCAAGCATATTTTATGAAAATTGATCAAATTTAAGCATTTATATATGTAAATGGAAATATACTGGAATCTCAAGTATTCTTTTTCTAAGTATCCGAGCCAAAACGAGTACAAATTAAATCCATTTTATCCAATAAAGTAACAAGCAGCATACATTAATAACAGTAGTAGCCACTTCCAATAAGCAATTTTTTCAAGCTAAACCTGATGCTAAAATTAATATTAGTTATGCTTAAAATTAGAACTATAGCTTAACTGCAGATTTTGCTTTTTTTTTTTCCCCCTTTCTTTTCTCCTTTTCTTTCTTTTTTTTAAATATCTGTCTGAAAGTACAAAATAGTTTCTGTATGTAGATGAGCAAAATAATGAAAGCAAATGATGTAATCAAAGTTTTAGCACACTCTTATTTTGTATGTGAAATCTGAATGCAAAGGAACTCTTGAAAGCAACTTTCTGCTCAAATTTTGCTAAAAATTATCATTATTTTCATATAATGTTCAGAGTCCAGTTACTCAATATTTAAAATAGTTATTAATATTTTAAAGATCAGGTAATCAATTAAACATTTATATTCATTTTAATTTGATACCTTTTTTACTCTCAAATAGTTTTAAATATATCTTGAGGTATCCCTTTTTAAAAGCAATAAACAAATCTCATCAAATCATTTTCATAGAATCATGTCATGTACCTTGACTGATACTTAACCCACACTGCCATTTATATGACTTAATAAGAATTTGAAGTGATTATATTTCAAGTCCTAATTTGCCAAGTATTAATTACAACTAAATTTAATAATTGTTCCATTTTAAAATATTAATCAATGTAGGAAGAGAGAGAACATTATTTGAATAACTGCTAGGCCTTTCTTCAAGTGTAACTACTGATCCAACATTTGTGTAGTTCTGAGCTATCCTTTTACCTTTCCTTAAGATTTAGTTTTTGCATGATATCTCTTTTATAGAGCTTTTAAGATGAAGGATTTTTTCCTTGTGTTTAGTTATTGAAAATCATGCAAGTATTTTTCTTCCCTGATTTCACTTACTGTGTTAAGTTATGTTTTTAACATAGAATTTATACAAAAATGTCAAAAATCAAAGTTTTTATATAAATTATATTTATACTTAAATAATTTTAATGATACTCTGCATTTATATCATCCCTAAAAAATTAGCAAGCCTTTATAAATTATGTGATAGTTGATCAATTTATTGAAAAATGTGTTATTTTTCCATTGTATTATAAGATAAGGTTGAAATTTGAATAAAAAAATAGATTTCTGAAATATACTGTCGTTTTTTCGCAACTTGCTCAATTTATAAAGATGAATTGAAGTATGTTTTTACTTTTAAGTCTACTTTATTGCTGAACATTCTTGTGATTTGATTATATACAGTTAAAGCAATGGAATTGAGAAACTGCTGTGCTTGTAGAATTTAATCAACAATTGAAGGGCTTGGGAGATGAAGGGGTTACATAACAAAACCGAAATTGCGAGTAATTAAAAGTTTAAAGTTTTATTGTTGCAGTAGTTGCAGCTATTTTGTTTTCTGGTTTTGTCGTTAAGTGAGCATATGAAGTTGGTCTAATGCTATCTACTTTTTAAAATTGTATTTTCAAAAAATGTAATATAGGTCCTTCATTTTCCAAACCCTTCAATTATAAAACATTTAAGTTATCACTGCTCCAGCAAAGAAACAACCGCAGAAGACAATTTCGCTCAGTGTTTTGCTCCAAATCAAGAAAATCTCACTAGTCCACAAATTGTTAGAAGAGGAAGTAGTTACCATGACTGGGGGCAACCCTGTTTTGAGGGAAATTGAAGGTATCATCCCTTGTTGTAAAATAAGATTTTTTTTTTTTTTTTGAATGCGGAAGAAATCATTGTAAATTCAGATTAGCAGGGTTGCCTACTGCACCAAAATGTACAGAGTGTGTGCGTTGTACCTTGTGTGTGTGTAGTTTTTCTTTTATTGCATGGTTTTAATTCCCCTGTAATGTCCATACAATTAATTATCCATGTCTACTTAAACAAATTGCTTGTTATAGTCGCTTGCCTTATTTACAGCTTAAAAAACTTAGTATGCGATCATCAAAAGGATCTTGCAATGAGGGACAAACATATGTTAATAATATTTGAATATAATAATATGAGCCAGAAACATAGAAATGACCACACTCCTGTGCTAAGTGCAGAAGTGATATCTGCAGTCGAGCTCAAACTGAGGTTAAGGTAAGCTCTTTTCAAGTTTTGCTAAAACATGTGTTTGGTTCAAATGATACTTTTTCAGAATTTTTAAAAATATATTTCCTGTTCTCAAGTGACCATAAAACATTGTTTTAAAATAAAATGTGTCACGAAGAACCACCTCATGACTATAACTCATTTTTTTTAAGAAGTGCAGATAAGACTTTTGTGCTTAGCACAACAGCATGGTTCCATAGGCTTTTTAAACACCTTGAAAAAACTGTTTGAAATAAAGTTTCGAGCACTTGAAAAACGTTAAAAATGTATGTTCAGTCCTTTAATTTTTAGAATTATTTCTGTAAAGGAACATTAAAAAATCTCAGCATTTTTTTTTTTTTTTTTCAAAAATCCGATTCTTTTAGATACTCTTTCTTCTGGAGAAAACTAAGCTCAAATTTTTTGTGCAATGAAGGAATTAACTATTTTAAGATTCCAGACGAACACGAGAAAATTCACAGCACGGAAAGAAGGAAGTGACTCAAGTCACTTGTGATTATTATAGCCCACAATCTCCTGTGTAGGAAAATAACCTTTTATCGCTGAGCTACAGAAGCTCTCAGAACGCCTTTTTTAAGGATTTTTCACTGGGCAACACACAAGTCAAAATACCTATTAAGGCTAATTTCCCAATGATATTTATTTTATTTTCAAGGGGATATGAATGTGTCCCAGGCTTGTATTTGGGGGGGGGGGGGGGGGCTAGGGAGCTGTAGTCCCTCCAGAAAATATCTGAATGACGCATCGTTTAAATCGTGTATGTCTAAAAGACCTACGTCACGAAGGTCTTGCAGACGGTAGTCTCGATGAGGAAAAAATTTTCCCATAAGAGCCTCTGTACTCTTTTCCCTCTCAAAGCAACAAATGTAAAGCAATAAATATTTTGCAAACTTTAAAAAGTGCAATTTAAAGCTTTGAACTCGGGGAAAACTTACGAGGAAAAAACACAACATCGTATAGCCCTTTTTTCTTTACCTCTCAACATGCAGCATAAAATTGCATTTTCAAAATTTTAAATCAAATAATTTCTGAGGATATGCTCTAAATCTTCTATGAAAAGCATAAGAAACAGTGTAAATGCGTTTTTAGAATTTCAACTGAAAAAACGATGATTGGTCCCCAAATCTCTTATCCAGGGGTGATTGTGTTCCGGTATTTTACCGGATTTCCGGTATTTTCATGATAGATTCCGGTATTTTCATATTCGAAAATACCGGAAGTAAAATATTTTTAATTATGCTTTTATCTTACCACCTCCGGATTTTTTTTCTTTTTCGAATTTTCGATGGTTATGCCGATAATTATTAATAATATTCATCAAATAGAAATGTTCAGATGTAAATTCTAAGTGTTTTTTTTTTACCTTACTAAATTACCTTATTTGCATTCGATATGAGAATCGAATTTTTCTCACTTTTGATGCTTATTCCCCTTAGTTAGGAGACAAATAAATGAAATGTAACAAATGCAACTTTCATTGCTTTATAAATGCTTTCGCACAACAAATAGCAATTCTGTTAGACTTTTGCTTTCGCCTTAAAATATTTTTTTGAAGATAATTGCTCATCACCAGCTCAAAAGTAACTTTATTACTCATTTACAATTTAATTAAATGCATGTACAATATTTTGACTAAAAACTATTTGAATATATGAAATGTGTTAGTTTATGAAAGGAAATTAATTATTACTAGGTGTGCTTAGTAATAGGGCCTTGGTTTTAAAAAAACACTCCACCTCCCCCCCCCCCCCCCACTTTTTCTTTAAAACTTTCAGGTATTTTTTGTGAACTCACAATCACCCCTGCTCTTATCTTCCCAGATTTTCCTGTTTTCCTTTTCTTCTCGCATACTCTTTGCTAACATCTCCAAAGCAATTGCATTTTTAAAACTTCAATTTCGGACAATTTCCCCGCAGGCAATTTAAAAAAAATAAGATGGAGGAGACCCAAACCCTTTTTGTTTCTAAATATGGTCATTATCGACACTTCACAACTTTGGTAGAGATCCCCCTACCCTTTTCTCTATCATTATCAAACATAGTCAAAAATTGCATTTTTAAGATTTTAGTGACGAAAAAACTACAGAGGACTGCCACCGTATCCGATAACATCTCCATAAACAGTAATTTTCTTATTAACGATCTTTATTTTGAAAGATTTTCAAAGAAGATTGTCGAACTCAGGACGGACGAGATGCCATGTCAGTCTAGTTGGAAATTAGGGGCCAGGGCCCTTGGAAGAGCCAGAATCATTATCGGGAGGGGGGGGGCAGTCCGGCTACCATGCTGACATGGGGCCGTGATTAAACCAATTCTTCCCTTTCAAACATCACAGTGATATCGTAAGGACTCATCCGGATACCATCTTCCGGGCTGATGTCATGGCCGATGTTGCTATCCTATACTTTCTTAACATCAGTCGCAACTTGGTCGGTCGAAAAGTACCGGATTGATACAAATGATTTATTCATTTTCGAAACGCAAAAAATCCAAAAGTATTGCACGTTACGATGAGTACTAGATAAAAAAAAGCTACAAATTCATCAAGATTTAGGAATATGTTAACCAGGTGCCAATAAACAAAAGAAAGAAAATCATTCATACGAACAGAGATTGCTGTCATTCACTTACATTAAACGCAATTTATACCGGACGGAATATGTTTGTTTTACCTTTTTTAGCCACGATTAGACTAGCACCCCGATAGTTTACTGGGAACACTAACCCGTATCATGTGATCAAGCCTGTGAGCGTTTAAGTTCTAGAGACCTTTTGCGGCAGTAATATTGTTGACGATTTTCAACTGGCGATACTCTATGGAAAAACAGCTGTTCAACTACCCAAAAAGAACGACCTGTGACGTCAGTTGCCGCACCGACCCGCGTTATCTTCACTATTATTATTTGTCAGAATAATGTAAATATCCTTTGACAGCTGATGGCTCTGATGTTTTTCCAACACAAAAAACGTTCTGCTAATTCAATTTGAACATTTTAATATCATAACATAAAGGTAATTCTTTCAAAGTAATTTTTGTTGATTCCGTTGACTAACTTTTGTTAGCAAACTGCTGCAGTTATTTTTGTATTTCTAAAATATATCTTTCAGATAAAAAAATTGAAACTGAAATGCTTTGCTTCATTCCTGATCTGTAGAGGGTTATTCTCCCTGATTATGTCTGTTTGTTGTTTTGAATGTTGATTAACTTTACGTGATGAAGTGATCGACGTTTGAAAATTTACAATTTTAGTTGAAGTTTTTTCTCATTAAATGCTATGAGAGATAAAAAATACTCCGAGTTCATTGTACAAGAACAAAATCATTCAAAGTCTCTACTCACAAAAAAAAGTCATACCAAATAAAAGTTCTGAAAAATGATCTTTTTGGAATAAATGTTCTTCGTTAAAAAAATAAATATTCAATACAAATACCTGACCTTTTTTTATGATTCAAAGACGTGTTTATTTAAGCCAAAGAATGAAAGACAGCATTGTGTAAGCATTATATCTCTGCCTCTGCAATTTAATTTCAAACGAAATTTCCAAGAAATATTTATTGAATTCGAAAAAAAAAATCTGTGTTTTTTATGACAAGAATTTTTGTGAAGTTGATCAGTGTTTGATTTCGTTAGTAGGAGCAAAGGTTCAAGGGCTGCCTCTAGAAAAAATTTCGAAGTATACTTACTTATACTTAGCTATAACTTACTTAATGCTTCATGAAAAACCTAATAAATGAGGCATTTTTGAAAAGCACCATTTTTGTCAGCAAAAAATGGTATAAAGAAAAAAAAAAAATACATAAAAAATATATTATAGTTAAATAAATATATTATAAGTCAGGGGTCAATCCAGGATATGTGACCAAGGTCCTGTTTTTGGAATTTTGTGAAAAATAATTTGAAATTTTGTGAAAAATAGTTACGGCAAGAAATATTCCGATCGTTCTTTAAGTCAGATTTCTGTGAAGATTCAGTTTTCGAGTGTGGGATTTTTGTGAAAGGTCCATTTTTGAGTGACTGAATTTTGTGCAGGATCCCTTTTTGAGTTTTTGAATTTTGTGAAGAGTTCCTTTTTGAGTGACTGAATTTTGTGAAGAGCCCTTTAACAGACCAAATTTCTCTCTAGATTGATCCCTGTAAGTAGATGCTATGATTTTTGCATCTGATTGATTGGTCATTCTTGCTGATTTTTGTAGGAACATTCTTTTCATTAAAAATTAGATTTTTTTTTCTTGTGTAATTTTATCTACCTAACATTACAATTACTTGAAAACTAGAGGGGTACGAAATGAAATTCACTGGAGACCAACAGGGGGTACCTGCCTGTAATTAAGAATATCTTCTTTACAGTCATGAGTCCATGTAATATTTAAAATGATTGTTGGCCTTTTATGTTTTATTCAAAATTATGTTTCACAACTTAAAAAAATAGAAAAACATTAATTGATATTACGTGGAAAGACCAGGAAAACCTCCTAGTGCCAAACTATCACTATTTATGAAGCAACTTTTATACACTTTGTGCCGGAAAAAAACGTAAAACAACACTGTTTCTCTTTGAGAATGGGTTTTTGTAACCTCGTAACATTTGCGTTTCATAATGTTTTTTCCTAATTAGTTATGACTATATTCAGTTACTTCATGATCCATGGGAGTTACTATAAATCGTAAACATAATCGGTATCTAATAATATGAAGTTTACTGGCTAAAGTAGTTAAAACTGAAAATTGAAAATATTCATAGAATCATATTAACATTTTTCAAATAGAATCTTCAGTCTGTTAGTAAGAAATCCAGAGTTCTGGTAACAGTAGCCATGTGGCTAAAACAAAGGGTTTTGGAAGGATTAACTTCAACATGATTCGCTGGTAGCTAGCTCCCTGATGTTTCAATTTTGAAAATTTATGAGTGCACTGCTAATTATTAGCTACTGCAACGTAATCAGGGGTATCCTAATCAAAGGGTAGCTGTGATCTATCCAAAAATTCCTTATTTGGCACATTTTGTCTGATTATTTGGCCAATTGGAAGATACTAAGTGCAGAATTATTTTTTTCCCTCATGCCTATAATATATTTTCTCATTAGATATAGGTATGGTGCATGATCATTTTTCATCATTCTGCAAAATTTGAAGTGTCACTGAGCAAATTTGGAATTCTCTCACCTCCCTCTTCTAAAAAATTTTGCTTTAGGGTGCCCCTGAATTTAATCACATGAAGGTATCAGAAACTCTTATCAGTAAGTTAAAAGGTATTTGTTGTTTTAGGAACTTATTTTTTGAGCTGAGGGTGATTTAAAAAAAATGCCTTGTTTTAAAGTTTCCAAATACATACACTGCTAAAAAACTAATTCAAAAATAACTTGAAACATGTTTATCAAAAGTTTTTAAAATTTTTCTTGAATTGAATAAAACTTAAAAATGAGCTATTACTGTAATAAGTTTAATCGAAGGTCTATTTCTGTTTAGCACACACACACAAGCTCAGGCTAATACATTGGAAATATTTCACAATAATATACTGTCTAAAAATTTTTTGTGCGACCTCCGAGACATCTGCGCACGCGCCAAGTCTCTTCGGACTTTCTCGAAATAGGGGGGGGGGGAAAGCAACGAGGAAGTAGTAAGCGAACGAAAGCTGAAGGCATCGGGTAGTGCGCATCCTAAACCTATTTCCCCTTTTTCAGGTGGAAGCGTTCGTGGCTCCTAAGCGCACAATACGCAAGAAGACAGTAATCATTTGTCATTAAGTTTAATATATTATAAAAAAATTTAAAAATCATATGAGCAATATCTTAATTTGCAATCCCATAATGAGTACCTAATAAGGTTTTTTCCTTCTATTATTTAGCTTTTATCATGACACAGACGGAGTCTTCCTGCAGTTGCAGTGTTCGGCTGGTACAACATGTCTTGGACTGTTTGGGTTTACTACTCATAATAGTTCTGCAAGGGAGTATTTTGGACTATTATCTTATCTTGCATAATGGCGGCAACGCAGCATGGTATTTTTGGTTTCTGGCAGATTTTTTGATTCTTATTGTTTTCATGGCTGCTGCTGTAATATCGTATAGGCATTATCAAAAGAAAGTGAGTAGAATTTACTCTTCCTTTCGTAGTAAATTTAGAATTAATAGAGTTTATGAATGTTTCTCATTTAAAAAAAAATTCTATACCTTACAATATTTCCCCATAATTCATTTTATTTATATATATGTCTTTATTTATTTATCGTAGAACCCTGATTACCTGTTTTATACATTATCCCGTTTCCTACATCAATTCTGCTGGTCCCAGAAAGTTGTTATTCTGATAATTTTAAAATGATTCCGATTTTTCACTTCCTTTTTTAGAAAGTCTGCTTAACACTTTTTTCTACACACAGATAAAAATAATTTTATATCGTCAAGACCGACCCCACCTTTTTTTTCTTAAAGATAAGTTTGTTTGATAACTGTTTGCAGCTGCTCTAGCATTCTTTTTGTGCCTTTTTATTCTCTTTTATCTGTTGGGAGGAGTTTCTTTCCATTGTCCAATCTTTTCGTTCACAACTATGAAGATCGGAGCTACTAATGCAGGGTGATTGTGTTCCAGTATTTTACCGGATTTCCTGTATTTTCATGGTCGATTCTGGTATTTTCATGTTCGAAAATACCGGAAATAAAATATTTTTAATTATGCTTTTGTCTTCCCACCTTCGGTATTTTTTTATTTTTCGAATTTTCGGTGATTTTCCGATAATTACTAATAATATTCTTCGAACAAAATGTTAAGATGCCATTCTATTTTATTTATTTTTTTTTGACTAAAAACAATTTGAAACTATTCGAATGTATGAAAAGTGTCTTGTTTGTTTATGAAAGGCAATTTATTATTAAATACGCATAATTATAAAATTAGGTATACTTAAATAATAGGGGCCTTGGTTTTTTGATAAAAGCACCCCCCCCCCCCCACCACACACACACATTTTCTCTTCAAAACTTTCAGGTATTTTTTCATGAACTCACCATCACCCCTGTATTAATGCTCTTCTTGAAAATCTTCCAGAAGACGTTATGAATTTTTTCAATATCGGAATTAATACCTGCTTCTGGTGGTGATGATGATGGGGAAAAAATGAAGGATGTCCCCACCGCTGATCAAACAACTCAAAACATGAAATCTAAAATAATTTTCACTTGTGAATACCAATCAAGAAGCAAATTTTCCAAACATAATTAGTGCAGAGCTCTTTTTCTCGTCGCTAAGTTGTTATAAAGATTGTTTAAAATTGTACTTTTGCAGCTTCAGGGAGAAAAAAGTGTCAAGGGAAGATTCCCTAAACCATTCTGTCTCTAACTTCATGGACTTCATGTTTGAAAAATTCTGGAGTAGAGTTCAAAACCCAGGAGCGCCCCAAAGGGAGATCACTGGGACCTCCCAAAAATTTTCCTCATTCGGCAAATTCAGGGATAGTATTGCAATTTTTTTTTTGTAATTATACATATTGTGTGTGGGTGTAGCTGCAATATTCCTTTTAGATATATATTTATGACCTTTGAAAATATGGGGAACCAATTTATAAAACTTAATTCGGTTGTTGATCTCCCATGCAGTCAATATATTTGTTTTGTAATAAATCTAATAAATCGAATACAATCCCGTTGTTATTTATCAAATATCTGAAGAAAAGATTGAAAATGCTCGTTTTTTTAATTTTTGTACATTTATTTTATTAATTTTTTAGTGATAACTATGGTCTTTCTTATAAAGTAATGGTAAGGTATACGTGAATGCTCACATTTTATCATTTGGAACAATCTGGAATTTCATTTGGAAAATTGAGAATTTTCCCCCTTCTAGAAATTTGAGCTTGGGGCGCCTCTGTCCAAACCCCATATCTTCCCTGCTCATCTATATTATTTAGTTTTTCTACTCTTTGTTAACTTCGTTCTTACAATAGCGTTTTCTGGTTTAAATTGAAAGAAATTTGTAGTAAGGTTCCCAGAATTTGCTTCCCTTGACATAGTTTAAAAATGCTTTGCAATCACATTTTTTAGGAATTAAATTCTGAAAATTTCCAGGGAGAGCCCCAAACCCTCTTTCTCTCTAATGTCCACCAAGATTTTCTAATATTGCATTTGTAGAGTTTAAATCTCAACAAAGTGCCCGAGGTGATTCTTTTATTTCCATCCTTTTCCTTATAGGCAGCTGGTGCACCAAAACAGGGGGGGGGGGATCAAAAGAAAAGGGGCAGCACCTCTAAAGATTGTCACTATTATTATTGTTGTTAAATTTGGCTATATTATTGGATTTTAACATTACTGATTAAATGCTCTCCAAAAAAGGCAAAAAATGGTCTCCAAAATGAGCCAGGCTTGTTTATTTCATTCATTTTATGAAAGAACGTGAAAAAAATTCAATTTTTGAAATTTTTAGCTTTTATTTTGATGAAATTAATCTAGTCACTGAGGAAAAAGTCTTTTTGCACTCGATCATTACTTTTTAATCCTGAAAAGTGAGAGGGCAATGCCCTCTACTTTTGGAAGTGAGGGGGCGTTCGCCCCCCTATACAAGCTGCCTATGCTTTTCCTTGGTTACCAAGGAAAGAGCCTACTATCCCTTTTGTAATACTTCAATTGCGAACAATTTCCCTAGCAAGGACTCGCAAAAAATATAATTGCATGGATGGAAGAGTAGTAAATGATCTTGATGACTTATTAATTGCCTGTATTATATATATGTTATTATGTTACAGTAGAGTTGCTAATTAAGTTTATGGATATGTATATGTTTTCTTTGTTTTTTAGGGAAGACATCGGAAATCAGACTTAAAAGGAAACAAAGCTTCCTCCAACATTTTGAATTCATCAAAACTGGGATCTTTGCCGCTCATCTATATTGTTTGGTTTTTCTACTCTTCTTTGTTAACTGCTAAAGTTGTTTTGTTATTTAAGTTAGATGTTGCTCAGTCTTTAGATGAAAACTCTGCATTTGGCCCTCAGTTGCTGAAAGTTATTATTGCAGCAGCTGCAGTTGTTTTCTTACTTCTTGTCGAAACACATAATATTGCTGAGCCCAATTCTGATCATAAGGCATACATTTATTTTTTGATAACTTCCACTGTGTTTGAAATATTTGATAGTGTTACTTTTCTGGGTATTCTCTTTCCAATGGAATCACATGTTGTCTCCACTTATGCATTGGAAAATGCTGTTCTTATTCTTTCCTGTATAAATTTCATCCTCCCCACCTTGACGCTGTACAAGCTGAGCTTGTCTGAATTCGGAAAGCGGCCTCGCTCACTAGGAATAATGCTTCTCTATAAAGGCCTACACTTAGGATTAGTCAACATCCCATATTTTGTAATTAGAGTTTATCTGTGGAGCTTATATGACCATGATGTTACATTGTTTCTCTTGAAGAACATTTTAGCTGTTATAGTTACAGCGCGGACAGTGATTCCTGATGTACAACTGTGGTGGCACTCCATTCAAGAATCTAAGGGGAAGAAACACGTGTGGTTTGGGAATACTATGGAGCTTGGTGCAGTCTATGAGATAACTGATAATCATGGTGAAGAGTCTGTTATAGATGTGCCTAAGAAAGAGCAAATATGTACACAATTATAAAGTTGGAAGAAAAAATGCTTCTCAGGTTTATTTATACTAAGGGCATTCTATAAAACTGAGAGTTTTTTTTTTACATAGTGGCAATGCCTTGATACTAAAAAATAGAAGGACAAGTGATTTTTTGAATTTTTTTCAAACTGACGTTTATACAATATTCTAAACGAGGTAGACGATTTTATTTATATGCTTCTTTCATTATCTTAACTGTTTCTAGAGCTGCCAAAACGGTGGCAAAATTTTATGGCACAAAGCGTTTCGTTTTTTAACTCTGAATCACTCATCTCCATTTCTGTAGAGCAAATAAAACGATTCTTTAAACAAGCACAGAACTAGTAAAATAAAGACGTCTGCTTTGTTTAGAAAATTGTACAATTAACAGTTTGAAAAAAAATCGCCTGCACTTCTTTTAATTTTGCAGTGTTTCTACTACATAAAAAAATAACTGTTTTTATGGAATGCTCTTTGTATTTTGAAGAAATTTTGACCTTTTATTTTTTTATACGCATGAATATGCGTACAAAATAGGGTCAAAAAGTTCCTGAAATGGTCACATACAATTAAGAATTTGTTTGATTGAAAGGAGACTTTTGTTTGGAAGGTAGCAGTACTAGGGTAGGTGCTGTGCTATTCAACCATTGATGGATACAGAGATGTCCACCTCACCCGAGATCAATTGTGAACTCATGCAAATACCACAAATAAAGTAAATACAGTATATATAATTTCAGAAATAGCCAATTCCATGAACTTTTTGACCCTACTTTGATGGTAGTTTTGGCCCTTTGACATATTTATTATTTTTATGCATATATCTATGTGAAGACTATTCTTTTAAAATGCTTGTTAATGTATTATTTTTCTTTATGCATAGTCAAGATATGCATATTGTGTGTGTGTATATATATATGAATGCATAGTAGGGATGTATCGAATATTTGATGTTAGTTCTATTCAGCCTCTTTTTAGAACATTCTGCTTAGCCAAACCATTTAAAAAATTGGGTTCAAAATCAGACGTTTAAGGGTCAAAATCAAAATTTTCCCTGCAGTCTTTCATAATCAGCATGCACAAAGATATATGCTGTACAATTGAGTGGGTGAAGGAGATATCTTTGGCATGTAAAGCCACATCCACATTTGCACTAACATGCTGACGTAGTCTGTGCTATTGAACCTGACCCACAGATGTCACTCCCATGGCCTATGGAGTAGTGTCGAACTTCCGTAAGGCATATGGCACAAAACTGTGTTCAGACTAGAAACGTACATGCTTCAAGCCAGTTTCTTAGCACATGATAGTAAAAATCTGGATGCAAGTAAAGACAGCAAGTCCTTTGGGTGGACACCATACTGGAAAGTTTTATTCAATAAATGTTTTATTTTGAAGCTTTCAAATCTTAGAGTTACAACCTATTCAAAGCTTTATTTCCAATAGGTTCACTTTATGGTAGTATAGTTTTATGTGCTTCAAAACCTTTCAATGTTTCCATTTCATCCATGTCTTAAAAGCTTTACTCTGAAAGTTTTAGTATTACACTTGACGATCTTTGTTATTTTTACAATCTTCAGCAAGAAAAATCAGATTCTTCCCCTTTTGTTAGTGTCCTTAGTGTCACCAGTATTTATTATAATGACATGTGATAACTTATTATGAAATGTTATTTTCTATTTATAAATGTTTCTCTGTAAGATTTTTTAAAGCTCTCAACTGTGCTTTTAAATCTTCAAAAATGATGAAATATTTTCAAATATGGCTCAACTTTTGAGAACTGCTTTATTTTCATAAAGCATTAACAAAAAGACAAAAAAAAAAAAGGCAGTATGTGATTGTGGTTATTTAGTTGGACATAAAATACATATAAAGTGTTTTTTTAGTTGAGCAAAGTAAACCTGGATGCGATTTGTTTGTTGTCTATAGTTGGTTTTACAAAGTGTTATTTTAGCATCTCATTTTAATTTTGATTCATACTTCAGTATTCTTTAATTGTATATTTTTTTGGAAAAAATTTCATTAAAAAATATGATTACAGTGCATGTGTGATGCTATCAAATCTGAAAGCAACAATTGAAAACCCATTAACTGGTTGCTTCTGTTTTAAACTCCAAAAGAACAAAAAAATATGAATTTTTTTCACAACAATGCAAAAATTTTAATTTACGATACTTCATTTTTCCCTACTTATGTATGTTTTTCATTTTTGAGTTTTAAAGCATGTAATGTTTGCAAAAATTCTTCATGATCTGATTTTATAAAATGTAAATAGTTTACTATCTAAACTTTAGTTTTGTGATATTTTTACTTATTTTTCTGTGTACTATGTACTTATTGTTTGTTTCCTGCATTTGTTTGTATGATGTATTTATTTTTGCGTTGCATTTTGAGTAATCATCCATAAAAAAAATTAAAACTCGTACTGGATACTTGTTTTAAATTCTCAAAGAAATACGGCTACATATTTATGTATGGTATAGAGCCAACATTCATTCAGAGTTTTTTTTCTAATTTTAGATTGAAAAACTTTTTGTTTCTGATTGTTACAGCTGTGGTTCTAATATTACATAACACCTCGAAGCCGAAATTTTTTATTTTGTCCTTCGGCAGAAGTTTCGCGACTATTTTATTCTTATAGTGGAGTAGTTTCCTGCATTTGTTTGTATGATGTATTTATTTTTGCGTTGCATTTTGAGTAATCATCCATAAAAAAAAATTAAAACTCGTACTGGATACTTGTTTTAAATTTTCAAAGAAATACGGCTACATATTTATGTATGGTATAGAGCCAACATTCATTCTGAGTTTTTTTTCCTAATTTTAGATTGAAAAACTTTTTGTTTCTGATTGTTACAGCTGTGGTTCTAATATTACATAACACCTCGAAGCCGAAATTTTTTATTTTGTCCTTCGGCAGAAGTTTCGAGACTATTTTATTCTTATAGTGGAGTAGTTACTTTAGAGTGTAAAAATTTCAAATGATGCTTAACCCTTTCAAGGGCGCCGGTTGCACTGTGAAACCGCACTTTTTCATAATTTTTTTCTCCGGCAAAAAATAGCTCAATTTTCTTAATTAAGGTCTCAAAATACAATTATTTTCAACAACTATCAATAGATGGCAGCATCATAGCTCCTTTATTCTTAATATGTGCATGCCAGTGTAGAAATGAAAAGCTGTTTTTGCCACTATTTTATTTAATTTTTTTTTTCAATAAAAAACAAAAAAATATTCAGACCTAAGGTGGTGAATCTTATAAACCATCATCAAGGATCATTGTAATATACCCAGTTTCAAAAAAAGAATATCCTAACACAGTAATTTTCACTATTTATCTGTCGGTTTCACAGTGCAACCATTGCCCCTCTATGCCTCAATGAGAATTGATTTGCAGCCTAGCAGCTGACTCTCTTCCACATCTGTTTTCTGTCTGATGCGCGGGGTTGTCTTTTGAAAGAGGGTCTTAGGGAGAGGTATTGATTCATAATATAAATAGTCTAGCCTGCAGGTCAAGTATTTCAATACAGGGGTCAAAGGTGAGGTTCTTCAGTATTTGAAAGAGAGGGGAATTTACACAAAATCAGGAGAGCACCAGTCTCGAATTTTTCTGTTTCTGGAAAGGTTACTTTTTTCTCTTGCTCTGGGTTTCACTGTAAAATACTTCTGTAAATATATAATTCCTATAATTTTGTCCAACAAAGTCCAACAATTCGTAAAAATCCGGGCTTTCAAAAGTTCCACCAGAAATAAATGTAATAGTGTAAAGGTATGAAAATATGATTTGTTTGATTTAAACTTAATTTTATAAATTTGTAATGTTAAGAATTTTTTAATCTAGTATTAAAAATTCATGCTTAGGTATAAAATTTCTTTATTTCATTTCATTTTATTATTTTTTCTGAATTGTATACTAATGCAAGTTGAATTATTCTGACTGGGGTGTAGCGAACTTCAAATTTTCCATTTGAAGAATGTAGTTCTAAATTTTACTGAAGGATGAAATGGGTGTGGGGGGGGGGAGTAACGTTCATGTGATGAAAATAAGCACTTGGACATTGAAAAATTGCAATATTTTGCATTTAGATGTCCAAGTTTGCCAAATTGGCAGACAAAATTTGTGGAATAAAGATTTTTTGGGAGGTCACAATGACCTCCTGTGACCTCCCATTGAAGTTCCCCTGCTCACAGGCATGTTTTAATATGGTAATGGTGATAGAAAAGACATGCAATCTTAAATTATTTGTAACAGCAAGCTCTTCAACGAGGTTCATTCATATTGCATTTTCAATGTCCTGGCGGGGCGCCGGTTGCGCTGTGCAACCGGCCCCCATTCTGAAACGGGGGACAGCAAAATTTTTTTAAACCCATTTCTGTAGTCTGTATGACTACTGCAATTCATGCTGCTGGTTTTTTCTCATCTGAAAGTAAAATTTAATGACCCGCCCCTGAAAGGGTTAAGAAAAAACAAACAAATGTTGTTGTAACTTTGTTACTGTTCATTTAATTTTTCATCAGTCAAATCGAAATCCTGCAACTGACACACTGATTCTGTTAAGTTTTTACGGTAACAGTTTAAACATTTTGCCCTCATTCACCATAGTCAAATCATGGATAAAGTTGTAAGAGTACAAAAAACTGTTATGAATACCAAGTGGTCACTGAAGACAGCACTAATATTGAAAGTTTTATTATTCTGTGTATTTTGCTTAGGTAAAAAGTGCAGAGTATTTTTTAACCTTCTGTTTGGGAGAAAAAAAGGTGCTATTACTCTTAACATTTATAACTACTGTTAAAAATATCCTTAAAACGAATTACTGCTGAAACGAACAATATTTGCGACCCCATCCTATTGTTTGAATGAGACAAACTATGGTTAAGCCGAATAGACTTTAAAGGCCATTTTGAGTTTGCTTTAACAAGGTTTGACTATTAATATTTATTTTAATCTATTTTTGGTGTTAACCAAGTCGAATATCTTTTATGTGTAAAGACAAAATTAAATAAAATATCTTCAGATGAATTCTTTTTATAGCAAGTTACTTTAGTATTTTATTGTGTTGCATAGAAGAGCAATAAATTATTCAAAATAAGGAGTCGGTTTTAACCACTTCCCTTACAAATTTTTTTTTTGAAAAAAATTGCAAAAAAAAAAGCACATTTTTTTAAAATTTAATTTTGAAATACAAGAAAATGAAGCAATACAAATAAAATATGTAGGTTTCAAGTTGAATTTTTAATTATTTATAGGCGTAAAATCAATTAGTTTCACCCGAGTTTTCTCGGGATAATAATTACCTGCAACTCATACGAGCCCGAGATAACTCGGGATAATCAGCAGGCAAAAAGTTACTTTCATCCATTTTCAAAAAGAGTAAAAATCAATATGAAAAATTAACATGATTTTCAATTCCTGGGCCTTATTGAACAAAGGCTATTGTGTGATAGTTATACATATAGTAGACAAAATATATGAAAATAAAATACATTGCATGATTTCTGTAAATATTTTTAAAGAAGCAGACATGTCTTCCAATTTTCAGTTGTATGAAATTCAGCAAAATCAAACTTGGTGTTGTTTAAAATTTTAAAAGTTAAATGAAATGTTACGTAACTTTTTTTCTCAACTTGTTTGTCACTTATACTTTCAAACATTTTTTGTGCTCCTGTGTTCAATTACTATTTTTGTGCCAAAAATGTAATCCATGCCAATACTCCAATAGTCAACTAATGCTCACCATATATTTTTCACATTTTAATGATATAGCTTTCTCTGTTAAATATTCATAAATATGATTTGTATAGATTAGTCAATAAGCACAATTGAAAAGATGTAAATACATATTGATCATAATGAAAATGTATTCAGAACAACTTTTATTTTTCTTACTCACATAAAAGTTGTTTGCAGTTAACACATGAATAATTATTTCTTCCTTTTCTAAAAAATAAAGCAATTATGTTTTTAAAGTGTGTTAACTTTTTAGAAATATATGTATGCATGCAATGTTGGTATTTAAAAAATTTGTGATGTAAGAAAGAATGGGAAAAGTTAGAGTGGTTATTTTGCTACTAGTTATGTGGTTTTACCACATAACTACTTTTAATTTAGAATTTTTTGTCATCCATTGCCTGTGATAAAAGACAGTACAATTAGGGGAGTGTGGGATAAAATAAAATACCCTGTAATTAAAAAAAAATCAACGCACCTAGAAGGAGCTGTCAAAATGCGATTAAATTTTACATTCAGCAAGACAATATTGATATGAGAATGTGATTACAAATTGAGTTGAACAAGCGTAATTTTTCAGCAAGGCAACTCTTGGTCACATATTACAAGATTCTCACAATGGTCGACACACACAAAATCATGTATCTGCCTAATACAGCCAGGTCTTTTTTAGCCTACTTTCCCGTTAAAAATAAAAGAAAGACGAAAAAAGTATGAAAAGTAGCTTAATGCATCGAAAAAATATCGCCAAGTCCAAAAAATATCGCCAAGTTAAAAAAAATATCGCCAAGTCCAAAAAATATCGCCAAGTTAAAAAAATAAATAGGTAAAATGAATATCGAAAAATTAAAAATTTGAAAGTAGGGTATTGAGATGGGGAATTTGTGTGTCGGTCTGTCTGTCTGTCCCCCCCTAATAACTCTTGAATGAACATTCCGATTTGGACAAACTTTTTTTTGTTGGAAAGATCTCGCCGAGTACAGCTCATTCCCATATTTGATTTTTTGATTTGAACAATTTTTGGTTCAACTTTGAGCCGTTCAAACAACCGGTCCCGCGATACTAACTTTTGAATGAACAGTCCGATTTGAACAAACTTTTTTTTGTTCGAAAGATCTTTTCAAGGATACTTCATTCCCGTATCTACATTTTCGATTTGAACGATTTTTCGTTCAACATTGAACTGTTCAAACAAGCTCTCACCCCTAATAACTTTTGAGTGAACAGTCCGATTTAAAACAAAACAAAAAAAGTTTCGAACAAAAAAAAGTTTGTTCGAAAGATCTCGGCAAGGATACTTCATTACTGTATTTAAATTTTCAATGTGAACATTTTTTCGTTCAACATTGAACCGTTCAAGCAACCTTTCTCCACCTAATAACTTTTAAGTGAACCGTCTGAATTGAATAAACTTTTTTTGTTCGAAAGATCTCGGAGAGACTCATTCCCATATTTCACTTTTCAATTTGAACTATTTTTCGTTCAATGATGAACCATTCAGAAAATTTTTTAACCTGAGCGCCTACTGGGAAATTTAAATTGAATGTTGATTCTGAACTTAAAGGCGGATTTCCTTCAAACTAACTTTGTAAGAAAACGGTTTTGATAAAAAATGTATGTTAAGTACTTTTCTGAAAAATCTTCTGTGAGGACTCTGATTCCGACTCCGCAAACATGGCGGAAATGCAGGCTCAGAAAAAAATGACTGACTGGGCAGACGATTTTTTGTTTATTTATTCTTTTTTTTTTTTTTTTTTTTGTTTAATTATTATTATTTTTATTTATTTATTTTTTGGCAGACGATATTTTTTTTGATTACAAAAATTGTTCATTCACTAGAGCATTTTATTCTTTATTTATATTTAATAACTGGCCACGGATTAAAAATAAAATTCGAGACATTTTAATAACGAATAAGGTTTTTTTTTTCTTTGATAAAATGTGTTTTGATGTTCTTGGTACTTTTATTTTATTTATTATTTTTTTTTAGTTTGAAAAAGATTGTGAAATTTTTCTACGGAAGAACTATAACAGTTACATTCTTTAAAAGGTGAGACAAAACTTTATTTACTCGTTTATTTACTTTTTACGTGTCCATTTCATCTGATGAGAGGGGTATATTTTGCTTTTAGAAATCAGCTTTAAGTGCTATAAAAGTATGTTTGACATAATTTTCAGTTTCAGATATTCAAGAGAATATTGATTAGATGCTAGAATGCCGATGTCGATGTACGGGAAAGTAGGCTCGTTTAGTTCTTGACAGAACTTCTTGTTTGGGATATGTTGTACCACTATTTTCAGCTGCCTCGTAATCTTACTAAACTAGTTGATAAGTTGCCAGGGATGTATTCAAAAAGGTTTTGGGATCTATCCTACTGAACTTAAAATTTTCTTTCTTTTTTAACTAACACAAACTAACATCCGAAGAAGATTTCCAAGTTGATACATTTATGGCAGACTCTAAGCAAAAGAATATAAGTAACTTAGGAGTGCATCCCACTAAGTATCAGCTTGTGAAGCTGCAAGGGTTGGTTTACAACATATTGAAACTTTAATTTTACTGTTGAGAACAATTCCAACGTAACAGTATAACAATCACAGGAGGTAAAGTGGTCCTACTGTTTTAAAAACTTTTAAAACTTATTCAAATTGTTCTATTTGGCCTGTGATGACAGAAATAAGGCAAAGGCTTTTTTAGCAAAGCATTTGATATGATTAATTATAGAGCTAGTTTTCACTTTCTTAACTCACTTAGGGTGAGTTCTGGTAAGTGCGTCCACGGGGTAAGTGCGTCCAGTGGGAATTATATGAACACTGTCCTGAAATGGCTTCTGCAACACATCGACTATGTTAGATAACTGTCTAATGATAATTTCAATAGGTAGAATTTAGGCCTGGATTCAATAGACGAAACACAATCAGAGACAACTTAAATGTCTTCAAAAAAACTCTAAAGTAAAGATTGAGAAGGCTTTGTTTCAGTTTCTCTTGTAGTCATACCAAGCAATTGAAGTCAAGAAATGCAAGTTGTTTCTTTTGAGTAATAGCTACTAATAACATACATGGGATATTTTGATCAAATACTCTAACTAAAATGTGTTTATATGACGGTACGCACTTTCCCTTTCTTTAAAGTGAGGTGGGGGTAAGTGCGTACCATTATAATGGGGCAAGTGCGTACCACTATCATGAGGCATATGCGTACTATTATGCGGAGCAAGTGCGTACCATTATGATGAGGCAAGTGTGTACCATTACGTGGAAAATCCGACTCTCGTAATTCACCTTTAATTTTGCTTATAGCTCTTTTATAAGCCGATTATAAATCCGACGTCATTTCCATGAAGTATTTATATTTACATTGAATGCGGCATAAGATTCCAATTTTATTCATTACCTCTGGAATATATTGGCTTTTAGATATCAGTTAATAAATTTTTCGTTGAAAATAGCGATCATAAGCTATACTTAATTTAAACCAGAATGACAAATGAAGCAATGAAATTAAGTGAAACACTAAATAAGGAACCAACTGATTCCAAAAACGAAGGTGGAGTAATGAATAAATTATATTTAAGAAAATTAAGAACATCTTGTGGAAAACTATTTCAATGTACAAGAAAACAAAAAGTACAAGTATATCATGATCATTTATTTTTATTTTTTTATTTTTATTTATTCATTTTTTTTTTTTGTGTGTGTGTTTTTTCTTACTGCTGCTGATTCTAACAAGAAAAATATTTTAAAACCGTATTTATTCGAAAAAAACCGAATTGTTCACTCAGGTCACTTAACGATCTACTATACAAATAGAATTAAGGAAAATCACTGGGGTACTCACTTACAACAACGCTATTGGACGCACATGTCTCATCTTACATTTAAGAAGGGGTAAGTGCGAACCCTGGCTTAAATACAGACTGATTAATGTATTAAACTAAAATAAACTATGTAGACTATAAGCGATTATTACTAAATTAAAAACAACTTACATTTGCTCACTTAGTCTTATTAAAAGTACAGAGGAAGAATCACAAACACAACACTCTCAATCTCCAAATCACAGTTGGCAAGACACATGGGATATCACTGATTGCGTTTCATCCATACAAGCAAGTGCTGATCTCTAGTATTAGGAATTATCCCAAGACAACTACCTAACATATTTAATATGTGCCAGAAGTTTTTTCCTGTTCATATTCACATAATTTAAGGTGGACGCACTTACACCGCTAGGTAGGGAAAGTGCGTACCTTAGAATAGGTGTCATAAACCAGGTCACAAAACCTAAGATTATGGTTTTTTCTTCGACATATTATATGCTTGAAAATCTTAGTAAAGGATCTGGAAAGAAAACTAAAAAAAATTGTAAGTGTACAAGATTTTTCAACAGAGCAGCATCCTTGAGAACATGAACTTTGAAAAAAAGGGTACGCACTTACCAGAACTCACACTATATTTTAGTTTTTTTTTCAACAAATCTGCAAATTTAGTGTTTTTTTATGAAATTTCTTTCTGAGTTTTTTTCTTTCTGAGTTTTTTTGCCTGTTATTACAGCGGTATTCAACTTATGCCAAAGTTAGGCCATGTGGTCAACTTCTCCATAACACAATGCTACAAACCTAAAACCAACTGCAAATCAACACAAATTTAAGTTTATTTCCTTTCTTTTTATAAATGTGACAAACAGGCTCAGGGCCCAGCTAGGCTAATCTTATTCAACATAGTCCCCAATGAAGATCAATGGCCCTCTTAAAGCTATCAACTCGCTTGCTCATTTTTGCCTCTTTGGATAAACTGTTCCAGGAGCCTACAAGACTAGTAAAGTAATAATTTTTCCAATTTTTCAGGTTAGCATGAGATTTGAATACCTTAAAATAATGACTCCTTGTTCTGCTTTCCATACCAAAATTGAACACATTTTGATAAATCTAAACCTGAATCATGTCCCCGCTGACTCTTGTTAGGTCAAAACTGTATGTATTAACCATTATAATTCCTGGAATCATAATACAAATTAGGAAGTCCATTTACTAACCTTGTAGCCCTCCTTTGAACATTTTCCAACAAATTACTATCTTTCTTAAGATAAGGAGACCAATGTTTGTTTTCCAGCATTATCTAGATTTTTTAAAAATTTTTATGAGGTTTTATGAGATGCATCAGATATAAGCAGTAAGTCTTAGGTTAAAAAAAAATGTGCCTGTATAATTTGTACACTTCCTATATGACTTATGAATGTCTTTCACTGCTTTTAGCCAATCAGCAATTCCTAACAAAGAGATGACAGACACCAAACATTGATCTCCGAAAGCCCGTGAACTTGGGAAAATCTTTAAGAAATATAAAAATCATTTTACAAGTAATGCTACAGCTTTATAAATTTTAACTTTAAAATTTTACTAATATTTTTGTTACTTGCTTAATTACTAAAAAAAAGTTTCCTATGTATCAAGTTCTGCAGACTCTCAACATTTTTTGGATTGAAACAAGTATTGTACAATAAATATCTAGTATTTTATCGTCAAAACCCATATAGTTGCTTTTCAATCACACCCTCCAAGAAGATTGTGATTTTTTAAGTAGTGGCAACGTTGAAACCTTTGTGCATAAACTTAAAGGATAAATACATTTAAAAAGCACAATTGAGCAAGAATACTGCAGACACGTGTTTCGGAACGCCTTTTTCAATGCAAAAAATTGTGAGCTTATGGATGCGCTTTGTCAGATCTGTGCATTCATAAGCTCAATTTTTTTGCATTGAAAACAGCGTTCCTTATTACGCCGAAACATGTGTCATTTCATTTCACCCTCCAGGGTCCCCCGTACCTACCAGCTTAGTGGTTTAACCGGGATAGGGGTCCTGAAACATGTGTCAGCAGTATTCCTGTGCATTTGTGCTTTTTAAACATTATATTTATCCTTTATGTAGTAGAAACGTTCTCGAACATTAAATCAAGCTGAAGCAATAATTTTATGTGTGTCAAATAGTAAAACATCCATAGATAAAGCATGTGTACTAATGAATTTTTAAAAGCAGAAAAAGACTCCAAATGGCAAAAAAGAAAGAAAATGTTGAACAAAAAATTTTGAAAACGGTTGGAATAATTAATAATTATAACAAACATCATAACCTTAATTTGAATCTGCAATAAAAATGCAGGTTTTTTTTTTTTTTTTTTTTAATTCAGTTCAATTTACATCATTTTCTGACATTTGTCTAAATTTACTAGATCTGTTGGATTACCTGATTTCTGGATTCTAATGCAATACCAAACATCCTTATCAACACTTTACATCATTTTAATTTTTTAACTTCTTCATTAACCAAGGTTAAAGACTGATAAAAATTAATGCTATCATTTTGAATCTATTCAGATATAACAGGATTTAAATTTTTGTATTGACTTATAAAATGATAGGTCTACAAGTTTTCTACATACAAAAGGAAATCAGGCAAGGTTCAAACTAATAAGAAAACTGTTGATGTCCAACTAGCGAAACAACACGGTAAATTAAAATTAATGAGTGTTTTAAAGCGGATGCCAACGAATCTCAAAATTCGTAAATAATAGGGATAGGTGGTTAAGAAACAGCTAAAATGTATGAAATTTCACAAGTTATATATCTTTCAGGTACAGCTGTGAAACATGTTTTCATGTAAATGGCTAGGTTTTTTTTTTTTTAGAGCAAGAATTTTGTGGAAGGTTGTGTTAAAACGAAAAGTAATGTGAAGATTCTGTTTTTATAACTAAATATTTTATGAAATGTCCATTTATCCGATTAAATATCTAGCAAAAGTTGTTTTTGCTGTAAAATATTCAGTGAAGGAGCTGTTACATTCTCCCAAACAGACAACTGTCAAGTTTTCCAATTTATTTAAGAACAAGATTTAGTACAATTTTAGGGGATGTAAAATCTTAACCAAATTTTAGGGGGAAGGGGACCTTTGTGTCATATAGCGGTACATAGACTACATGTGACCTGCTAAATTTTCGATCCAGTTATAAAAAGACAACATTAACATAGAAAAATTGCCCTGCTATGCATTCAAATCATTATTATTTTGTTTCCCATTCAAAGTTGTTTTCAGAATTGGAAAAAAAAAACATGTTTGCTCACTATGCTAATATGCACACAAGTTTCATGGTGGTTGCTTAATTTTATGCTGAGTGGATATATTTCCCCCAAACAGAACGTATCTTGGTCGTTCTTACAAAAAGTCTTTTTGAGCAAAGAAATTCAGAAACATTGAAGTGGATGAAGAGAGATGAAACATTCTATATGGATAGACAGGACCGTAACTTAAGAATTTTCCCAGTGGGAGGGGAGGAAGGATGAATACTAGATAAGAGACTGACAGTATAAATAGTATCAAACAAGAGGCCTATGATTATCCCGTTTTCATCCATGATTTTATTTCATAAACTTTTAAAGCAAAGTGAGGAAAGCAAATATAAAGAACTCTACTTGGTTTTATGGATTCCAATTGCTTTCAGAAAATTTTCAACTACTTAAAAACCAAAACAAGCTGAGATCCATCTGTGTTAGCAGCTATAAACTACTAAAGCTTTCATTATTATTTTATTTTACTGTTATTTTCCTATTTTCTTTGCCAGAAAAATTCAGGCATACCAAGAATGTAATAATTTAAGAACTATAAATCCAAAACAGTAAGAATAATAATTACAATATATATACATTTGTTTTTCATCCAATACAATTTTATTTATTTTTACATATAGAATTCTCTTTAGAATATCTATAAAGAATGTATCAGTAAATTAAAACATTTATGTGTGATAATGGTAAAAATATTGTTAAAAAAGTACTAAAGCAAAACCATCATCAAACGTGCTTTTTGTTTTTTAATAAGAAACCTGATGACATACAGAGCAAAGCCTTAGTGTTTTAGGGAATATCCCAAGGTGCCACAAACACTCACAGTATATTTGACATAATTATATCACAAACTGGTAGCTTTGGGATTTTTTTTTTTTTTTACAATCATAACAATTATATATATATCATACGGTTTGCGATCATAAATCAGACAAGAAGAATATCTTTCAAGTGAAACATTCAGCTCTTGCTGTTTTGTTGAGCGAGCAGGCATATATATATATTTCTACCAAAACTATGACAAAGATATTTGACTATCTTTATTTTTATAGCTAGTCACTGATCTTAAATATTAAAATTCATGGGCTACAAATCACAATATGAAAAAATGAATAATAATAGCTCAGGTATAATCCAATCAAAATCATGGCCACATTTTTTCTGTAATTTCTTTATTTTTCATTTTGAAATCACCACTTGAAGCAGTTGGTGGTGGTGGTGATGATCACCCAAAAAGACAAGCATATGCTTAAATCAAGCCCTGCTGCATATTGAATTAAACAGGAAAAACAGCATCAGCTAGGCTCAGTGATACTGTGCAGATGATGCAGATATTCTTTTTACATAATTATTCCTGTTCATCTCCAAGATCATGTTTTACTTTGGAAAAGTCGAAGTCTTCACCAGTTCCTCGTTTGAAGATGTCAAGCACGTCTAGGCAGGTAGTTTCAAAGTGAGACGTTGCATCATATGACTCTGATATAAATATCTACACATAAGAAGTAAACATTTTTAAGTCATAGCAATTATTTTTAAACTTAAAAAGGCACAAGAAGAATACAATATTACTTACTTGGCTCACTTCACCATTATCTTTAGGTTTGAAACAATCACTAACCCATACAAACCTAGAAGTAAAAAATATCCACAGTAAAACATCTATTTTTAAATTGATTTCAGGAGCATCAGAATTAATATTCATTTTTATACACTTCCAACTCAAAAGGAATAATAGACAAAAGTACTTAAGACTTTATAACCAGACTAAGATGGCGAACTTTTCGGGAAAAATAATCTCCAATCGGGGGTTAAGCACATATATTTTGTAAGATGATTGTTCTGTTTCTAAATGATGTTTGCCTTGTTATTACATAAAGAACTGGCAAATTTTTCCTTAGGAAAAAAAATTACAAGTGTTCATCTACTATTTACCATTAGATATTTATCTTGGGAAAAGTGAGTTGCTGCACTTACAACTAAAAGAGATAACTAAATGTAACATTGACCAAACAAAAATGCATTTTAAAAATATGGAGAGATACAGCACTTTTATAAGAGTCAACACATATATTAGGGTTGTTCAAGTGAAAATTCACCAAATAATACTATACGTCTAAATGAAAACTTAATCAAAAGTATTCACCACAGGCCTGAGCACAACGATCCAACTGATAAACTAACTGAAAGATTCCTTATCCCGAGAATTTCTGTGGGCATGACGAGACCCATGCCTTCACTGTATCCTTGCATTTTTTCTCAAAGATGAAGCCCTTCACTTTCAGATGCTTGAGCACAGGAGAGCCATTAACTCTGATGTGTACGGTGAGACACTCCAAAACCTACACAAATTCATCAAGAACAAAAGACAGGGGCTGCTGATGAAAGATGTGGTTCTGTTCTATGATAACCTGTGTCCACACATATTCAGGGTTACACACAGAGGCACAGATACAGCTTCTGAGACAATGACTTGATGTCTCACAACATGGCTCTTTTTTGCATACAGGGGTGATTGTGAGTTCATAAAAAAATACCTGAAAGTTTCAAAGAAAAGTGGGGGGGGGGGGGGGGAGTGGTTTTTTTTTAAATCAAGGCCCCTATTACTAAAGCACACCTAATTTTATAATTACTGTGATATTGCATCACATCATTAGGTTCTTTTTCAGTTCTTCAATCATTTTTGCAACCTATCATTTACGATCGCTTAACGATAATCTCCCGCGTTTTATTTCTACAACTTTTTAATTTTTCCCCGGAACACCTTCCCTTTTTAATCTTTTTACTGCCCTTAATCTTCCGCGCAGTTACACGTATCATTTAAGCATTTTCGGTTAAATTAACGCGTTTTCAAATCGCGATTTTCCTAATTCCCTTTTTTCAAAATCTCGGTTTTTTTTTGTATTCCGCCATCTTTCGCCATATTGAACGGAGCTCCCGAATTCTTTCCATCCTTCCGCCTTGGTTTCGATCATCTTCCCCAGCTGGGTTGTTCTTTGAGGGCAAAATTTGACCCACGCTACACGCTATTGGCCGAAGTTCCCCGAAAGATTCCTCCTCGCTCTCTTCAGGTCATTGACTTCCCTCCCACGCTTTTCTGTGATTGGCCCGCTCAAGGTCAAGCGCCAGCACTAGGCGTTTGGAGCGCGGGAATTCTCCGCAGACGCTCCCGCAAATCGGTTGGAAAAGAGGTACGTCGGCAGAGGAGAGGATTTTCTTGATATCCGAGAGAATGATGAAGGCGTCACCAGGAGACTTCGACGGCAGAGCAATGAAGCCCTCAACATAGAATATAGGAACGGGGTCTAAAATCCCCAAGAATAACAGAATGTCATCTTTTAAAGTTTTTTAATTGGCTTCTCCCGCAGTTGGCATTTTTTTAAGAAGTTTCACATTCCTTTGCCACAATGCTCCACCTCCCTCTCGGCACCGCTTTAGCCGTATTCTTCGTTCTTCATGTTTTCGGCATGTATCGAAGCTAGTGGCTCTCCTCATCCATCGTCCACGCCGTCTCCATGGTATTCCTCAATTTCTTTCCATACTCAACCAGCATCTCAAGGAGCACGTTTTCTGTGCAATTGGTCCCAAAGCTTGACTGGCAACGAACATCTATGTAGTCTTTTTCGCCCAAAATAACTTTTCGAGACGTTCCAGCTCCGAGTTATACTTTCAAGTAAATAATGCTTCCAGAACTTTCCTTTTGTGTGCATCACCCATCTCAGCGTTTTAGTAATGGACAATAGTTATACTTTCAAGTAAATAATGCTTCCAGAACTTTCCTTTTGTGTGCATCACCCATCTCAGCGTTTTAGTAATGGACAAGAGTTATACTTTCAAGTAAATAATGCTTCCAGAACTTTCCTTTTGTGTGCATCACCCATCTCAGCGTTTTAGTAATGGACAATAGTTATACTTTCAAGTAAATAATGCTTCCAGAACTTTCTTTTTGTATGCATCACCCATATCAGCGTTTTAGTAATGGACAATAGTTATAACATGTAAGCTCGCGAAGTGTAAACCTTTCAAATATTTTTTTATAATTTCGTACGGAGAGATCTCTTGCAGTACACGACAAATGAATGTGTGGAGTTATGCTGAAAAGTGAATAATAAAAGATGTTACGTTTAAGATAGTGAGTGTTTTATGAAGTTGTCAACATACATGTAAAAGAGGGGTAAGTCATTATTTTTGTTATCTTTGGTTTTTTAAACATGAAGGGCACCCAGGGCTGTCGTAGGCCTGGCGTCATTGCGGTAATTTTTCTTCACTTTGTTATTTCCACTTACGTTTCGGCCTTTAACTTAATTTAACTTTTTTTGAATTTCTAGGGAATATTTTCCCATTAATCTTTAACTTTGCCTTTTTTTTTCTTTTTTTTAACTTAACAAATTAAATGTAACTAATTGCATCTCAAAATGATGCGCTTCACACCACAATTACACATACATAATTAATTTCATTTCATAAACTACTTCATAAACTTCATTTCATATATTCAAATAGTTTTTAGTCAAAATATTGTACATGCATTTAATTAAATTGTAAATGAGTAATCAAGTTACTCTTGAGTTGTTTATGAGCAATTATCTCCAAAAAATATTTTAAGGAGAAAGCAAAAGTCTAACGGAATTACTGTTTGTTGTGCGAACGCATTTATAAAGTAATGAAAGTTGCATTTGTTACATTTTGTTGCATTTCATTTATTTGTTTCCTAACTAAGGGTAATAAGCATCAAAAGCTCAAAAGTGAAAAAAATTTGATTCTCATATCAGATGCAAATAAAATAATTTAGTAAGGAGCGATTCCATACCAAATCACCGAAAAAAAAAAAGTTGGTCGCACGACCGACTCGGATTTTTTTTTTTTAATTTGGTACACAGATTGATGGTATAGAGGTATGAAAAAGCCCAAAAGGAAAGTTACCTGCTCCACTTATTTTCTGAGATACATGCCCTCAAAGTTTGTCCGCCAAGTCAAAATACTAAAAAAGTGATGTTATTTAATCATTTTTTACGAAAAATAGTACTCATGCAAAATAAAAGTGTTAGATATCTATGGAAACTAGTTACTCCAAGCATTCTGAAAAAAAATACTAGAACGTTCATAATGAAAATTGCCAAGGTACAGGGCTCTTTGAAGTTGTCACCACAAAAACTTGATTTTGCAGATTTTGCTAAAATTCAGGCATTTATTACAAAAAAAGGCAAACAAAACCAAAGGTTTTCTCACTTTCTGGTAGTGTACAGGTCCTCCCTGTAAATTGCTACGCAATAAATTTTTTGGGTTTCTCACTCCTTTTTGGAAATATTTTAGCTTAAAGATAAGCTGTAAGGCAAAAAATGCGTTTTTTGGCCATCTTGGCAGCCATTTTTCTCATAAAGGGGGAGCAGTAGAAACTTTAATTTTCTTTTAAAACAAGCCACTGATATGTTAGCTATTCACAGGAAAAGAGTTTACTTTTGGTTATTTCCTCCTTTAAGAGATATCCTGCTGACAGTATATGCATGTTTTTCACGACGACCATATGCTTTTGTTCCCCCTCTCATGGACTTAAATTAAACCAAAAAATAATGATATATTTATTATTAGCTGTATTATCTACCCAATATGTCATGAAATTTAATTTATTAAATCATTGAACAATAAATTAGATAATTGATGAAAACAAGAAAAAGTATTTCTCTGATGCCTGAGCATTATGCATTCATAATTATAAAGCACTAAATACTTTCTTGAGAAATTAATTAACATAAATGAGCTCTAAATATTTATATTATAAGCAATACCAATCTTGTAATTGGGATACTCCTGTTTTTAATTGAAGAATTTCTTGAATATCACATGAATATCAGGAAAATAAACGAGGTCTTTTCTTTTGAAGTAGGATACTTTATGACAAATTTCATTTGATGGGCTACTAACTGAGCATGGTGATAAAGAGCTATTAATTTCAGCATCGAATTCCATTTTACCGTATTAACAGTTAAATATTTACAAAATAAATAAATAATTTAATATAAAGCCATGCTTGAAGAATTAAAATTAGTGCAACTAATTTATTCCCATACTGATCTTAACAAAACTGACACGTGTTGAGCACTGATAAGAACCGACAAGAATAAGTTTACTCACTAAAATACTACTTCACAGATACTATAAAGCGTACATTCTATTTTCTACAAAATAATACTGCAACGAAGAACAAGGGTATAAAGGGGTAGGTACTAAAGAATTTCTTGAAAAATCAATTAAAATAAAGGAGCTTCGAATATTTATCTCATAGGCAATACCCAATCTTGTGATTGGATGTTCCTGATTGATGGCTATAAACAGGAGGATACCCTTGTTCTTTGTTGCAGTATTATTTTGTGGAAAATAGAATGTATGCTTTATAGTATCTGTGAACTAATATTTTAGTGAGTAAACTTTTTCTTGTCAGTTCTTATAAGTGCTCAACGCATGTCAATTTTGTAAAGATCAGTATGGGAATAAATTAGTTGCACTAATTTTAATTCTTCAAGCATGGCTTTATATTAAATTATTTATTTAATTATTTTGTAAATATTTAACTGTTAATAAGGTAAAATGGAATTCGAAGCTGAAATTAATAGCTCTTTATCACCATGCTCAGTTAGTAGCCCATCAAATGAAATTTGTCATAAAGTATCCTACATCAAACGAAAAGACCTCGTTTATTTTCCTGATATTCATGTGATATTCAAGAAATTCTTCAATTAAAAACAGGAGTATCCCAATCACAAGATTGGGTATTGCTTATAATATAAATATTTAGAGCTCATTTATGTTAATTAATTTCTCAAGAAAGTATTTAGTGCTTTATAATTATGAATGCATAATGCTCAGGCATCAGAGAAATACTTTTTCTTGTTTTCATCAATTATCTAATTTATTGTTCAATGATTTAATAAATTAAATTTCATGACATATTGGGTAGATAAAACAGCTAATAATAAATATATCATTATTTTTTGGTTTAATTAAATTTAAGTCCATGAGAGGGGGAACAAAAGCATATGGTCGTCGTGAAAAACATGCATATACTGTCAGCAGGATATCTCTTAATGGAGGAAATAACCAAAAGTAAACTCTTTTCCTGTGAATAGCTAACATATCAGTGGCTTGTTTAAAAAAAAAATTAAAATTTCTACTGCTCCCCCTTTATGAGAAAAATGGCTGCCAAGATGGCCAAAAACGCATTTTTTGCCTTACGGCTTATCTTTAAGCTAAAATATTTCCAAGAAGGAGTGAGAAACCCAAAAAATTTATTGCGTAGCAATTTACAGGGAGGACCTGTACACTACCAGAAAGTGAGAAAACCTTTGGTTTTGTTTGCCTTTTTTTGTAATAAATGCCTGAATTTTAGCAAAATCTGCAAAATCAAGTTTTTGTGGTGACAACTTCAAAGAGCCCTGTACCTTGGCAATTTTCATTATGAACGTTCTAGTATTTTTTTTCAGAATGCTTGGAGTAACTAGTTTCCATAGATATCTAACACTTTTATTTTGCATGAGTACGATTTTTTATAAAAAATGATTAAATAACATCACTTTTTTAGTATTTTGACGTGGCGGACAAACTTTGAGGGCATGTATCTCAGAAAATAAGTGGAGCAGGTAACTTTCCTTTTGGGCTTTTTCATACCTCTATACCATCAATCTGTGTACCAAATTAAAAAAAAATCCGAGTCGGTCGTGCGACCCCCATTCGGTGATTTGGCATGGAATCGCTCTAAGATAAAAAAACAATTAGAATTTTCATCTTAACATTTCTATTTGATGAATATTATTAATAATTATCGGTCAACCACTAGTATAATCAAAAATTCGAAAAAGAAAAGATTTTATTTCAGGTATTTTCAAACACAAAATTTGCCATAAATCAACAACCATAAAAAGGTTATTTTATTTAGTTCAACTAAGGAAATGCTTCTGATTTGTAATTGCTTATGAATAAATGATTTAAGAATCATTTAATTATGGTTTGATTATGGAAAAAAGGATCTTTTAAAGAATATTCAAACTTAGCTTCTCTCATTTAGTTGCTTGACTGCTACTAAATAATATAAACTTCCTGAGAAATTTATTTTTTTTCTTTCCCTAGAAAAAATATTATAGTAAATATACAGCTGATATTGACTCTTGCACAAACCAAATTAGCTTACTTTTGTTTAATTGGTCCCAAGAGGTCTAAACCAGGTTTGATTTCTTGTTCTGGGTTTTCAGTTTCCACAGTAGTACTCACCATGGCAACAAACCAACCTTTTGCTGCCACTTGATGTGTATAAGATACGAGGGATACATATATATCTAGAAGTAAATAAAATGAAATATAGTTTTAAGTGCAGAAAGGAAAATAACTGAACTTCAAACATTTCACCAGCAAACCTTACGAGAAAGGTTATATGGTGTACTTAGAATGAAAATTAGAGAATGTTCATCAAAAAGAAAAATGTAATTGTTTCTTGCCTGATTTTCTGCCAACTTGTTTCTGTGGAATGATAATCTGGCATGAAAGAGCATCTCTAGTATTTGGAATGGGATGATTCAAAAGGCAGATGCATCTGACAACCTAAACCAGAAAATCATCTATATCAGTATCTACATGTATATATATATGCATTAACTTGAATAGAAAAGCACAAAACTAAAACAAAAACATTCAAACATCACCACACAGCTCAACAGGTGCCAGAGGCAGCTCTTTGAATCTTGTAGTTATCATAGAAGGATAAAATGTAGAAAATTGAAAATTCCTTAAAAACCCCTGGGGCTTCATCAGGGGAGCTCCCCTAATGTAGTGATAATCACGAGAGGTTTCTAGAGTGTTGCTGGCAAAAAGACTAAAACAGTGCCAACATTAGTCCCCAACATCTTCCAAACGAGCAAAGGGATACAAGAAGTCTTTTTCATTACATAAGCAAGTCATACAAG
>JAXGGA010008139.1:0-58540 GCA_038373865.1 Uloborus plumipes
GAAAGAGTGTTATTTTTTTCCATTGTCATTTTGAATACGTGTTATAACAAAGTTCTAACAATTGTTTTTATTCTAATTATTAATGACATATTTTTTCTCAGGTACCATTTTGAAAATGTGTTTTTAAATAAAATTGCAATTGCTGTTTTTAGAAGGGACTTTTTCTGGCTTCGATCCAAATATTAAAAGAACTTTTTCGTTTAGAATTTTGCAATTAATTTTACCGGAAGAAAGCGGTTTGGAAATAATTGTTTTTGGAAAGGAATTTTATTTGTAATTTAGGGAGAGTGCTAAGTATGCGCTACTTGACATCGTCTTTATTTTTGAGGAAGCATGTGCAAATAATTCGATTGATTCTTTGAAGCAGGAAAGCTTTTTAGCGAGCCGCTTTAGCGGGGAGTAGTTTATTAAACTTTTCCTTGGTACTGTAAAGGCGAGCCGCCTTGGCGGCGAGTAGTTTATTGAAACTTTCCTCGCTACTGTAAAGGCGAGCCGCCTTGACGGCGAGTAAACTGTTTAAACTTTTCTCATTACTTTAAAGGCGAGCCGCCTTGGTGGCGAGTAGTTTTCTCAAACTGCCTTCACTACATTACAGCCCGTGCAACGCCGGGCCACGCAGCTAGTAAATAATAAAACACGTTATTTATTTATGTGCTCAATTTAATTGAAGCAAAACAATAAGGAGGAATAAATATTGTGATATTCAAATTAGAGTTTAATTACAAATAAAAAGTAGTATTTTAAAGGAAAACGGGATTATCCATTATTGTTTTCTTTTTATTTTCAATTTTGTAGGAAGATATTGTTATACTTTCAGGTCTAAGTAATCAAAACAAAAACGTCGAAATGCTTAATTTACCTTTATCTAAAGCAAGGATGGTCAACATTATTTGTGTTAGTACCTTTGGATAATATTTTTAAAGGAATGAGGTAAAGTGTTCGCTATTTCAGTTTCTTTAATTTAACTCTAATATAAAAATAAACGACCGCGTAAACGATTTGAAGATATGTTTGTCCAGACAGAAATGAAAAAAAAAATAAATATATATATATGAATTGCGACAATTAAATAGCAGGACTGCGTAGTGGGCATGCCCTTGAAGTTAGACTTAATGTGAGAGAATGAAAATAAAAATCAGTTGATCTGGAGCTGTTGGCACGTTATTTCATCCATCTATCTAACTTGGAGTTCATTTTATCCTTGTTTGAGTGAGACGACTTTTTGGGTCAAAGTGCCGCGATCATGATGAGGTAAAAATTCCGAGTAATGCATCAATTTGAAATACCTTGTAGTAGTTTACAAAATTCACCTAAATGCTTTAAATTGTTAAAAGAGATGTTTGGCTTGTTACGTAGTCGAATTTTTGAATGGCATAAACAGTTTTTGAAAGTTACATAACTTGCTGAAGATGATGAAAGTTCCGGTAGACCCGTGACAACAGGAGTTGATGGCAACGTCAAAACGAGATAATGAAATCTTGTTCAATGGGCAGAAGTTGAAGTGTTCAGACGTAGCCAGAAATTATGAACACTGAAACATAGACAGTTCGAAAAAAAAAAGAAAGATACAAGATTTGAGTAGGACGAACGTTTTTGTGCAACTGTTATGAAAAGTCTAACGTCGTACGCGGCGTTGCATGCTGACTATGTGAAACACAACACTTAATGTGCCAGGAAAGGAAAAATCAGAGCAATTGTTAAATGTGATGGGCGTAACCAGAAAGATGCATTGCGCAATCATGTTTTTCCCGATTTTGACATTATAATCTAACATTAAACCATTTGGTAGATTTGATAAAGTTCGACCGCAGGGAGATGGCGCATGACCTTGAGGCAGAAATGGATAGCTTTATTTTAAAATCGGCAGCGAGAAAAATAATTTTCAACAAACTAGGTACATTTTAGTTTTTATTGGCATCATTATCTCTCTGATGCTACCGATGAGAAATTGAAGCTGTCTGCTTCCACTTCAAAGTCACGTGCCATCTCTCCGCGGCCAAGATTTACTTGAGAAATAAACTCGACAGCAACAGTTCACAGTACGAAAAAAGTAGACTGATCAGTTTGTCGGTTTCCTCTTGATGGATGAGTCTGTAATTGTAGAATAGTCGACTCTCTACCATTGAAAAGTTCGGTTTCCTCTTTATGGATTAGTCTGTAATTGTAGAATAGTTGACTCTCTACCATTGAAAAGTTCGGTTTCCTCTTTATGGATTAGTCTGTAATTGTAGAATAGTCGACTCTTTACCATTGAAAAGTTCACTACTGATTTTGATCGCCTGCATGAATAATGGTCAGTTCAGGAGACTGGTGAGAGAGAAGTACAGGACGATTTACTTCAGTTATCGCTTAAGCTAATGGATAAAGAAATTTTTCGGCTAAATTCAAAGCAAAAACAATAAAATCAGTTAACTAAGATAATTTGAAAATTAGAGAGTAACAAAAGTAACAGTATGAATTGCATGTGGCACATTTTTATAAGAGAATACTGTACCACCTAGAACTTGAACTTTAATAAGCACCAATCAGTTATTAGTATACACGTATTCAAATTAACAACTTGTTATAAAATATAAAATGCTCACACTTTTTTGTTTAAATCATTGCATTAACAATAATATTTGTTTGAGTAAAGAATATTTTCAGCCGGAAATTACTTTAGAAGTACTTAAGCTTTCAGATTTTTTTGGGTTTTGCAAGCTATTTCCGTAGGTAAAACTATGTATCGATTCGTGCACGTCATTTAGTTCAATCCAGATCTGATAGAAAGATACTTGACCTTAAATAAGTTGACTTTTGTTTTCATTAAAAGATGAGAAATGTTCACGTCAAAGCAACCCTTATTACCAATATCGGCAGGTCAAGGCAGCTTTCCTGATCACTGTTTTAACAGATAGAAAAGTATCAGACAAGCGTACGTATTACATCCAGATTACAACAATTACACAATCAAGTAATAATGTATAGCTTGTTTCCTTAGAGCAATTGTAAACAAGGCTAAATCGCATGAAGTGTAACTTCATTTACAGTAGTACCTCCTTAACAGACATCTCTGAATAAAGGACAACTACTTAAGGAACATTTTTTATGGTATCACTCCCTTTGAGTAGGGGTTTACACGTAGTTACCTCTAAATAAATTGCACTGTTTAAGCGACAGTCACGGGGATTTTTTCAAAAAGTAATGAATATATATATAAAAAAAGAAACATTTAATTCATTGGAATTTAAGGTCAACTTTTGGTATGAAAATTGACAAATAAAAATTTTGACATTAACATGTACAGAGAAGAAAGCATATTCTCTAAAATTCTTGAAACATTTTGCATACATGCTCTTCTTGTTGCTCGATTTATGTATATAACATCAACACCGACTGCACCGTTGGCAATACACCGCCAACTCGACTATTTCGATCCATGGACAGCTGTTTCGAGCTTATTATGATCTCATCAGCATGGAATGCGAAAGTAGTCGAGTTGGAGGCAAAAATCCTCTTATAAATCGAAGAGAGTCGAAAAAAACTGGTAGCTAATGTGAAATTAGAATACCAGCGAGCGACCGCACTTGGCACGGTACAACTAGTAAATTTTTTTAGGCACAGCTCAAGGTATAAAGCGGTAAGTAACCGCCCCTAAGCAAGGGCTAACTCACTGGTATTCTAATGTCACATTAGCTACCAGTTTTTTTTTAGCTCTCTTTGCTTTATAAGAGGATTTTTGCCTACAACTCGACTACTTTCGTATTCCATGCTGATGAGAGCATAATAACAAAGAAACTTTCTATAGAAAACTTAAAATATAAACCCTAACTGCAATCAACAACATTGTACAACATTGTAAAAATAAGACATAATAAAAATCCATGAAACGAATCATTTAAAAATAACGTCAAGACTTTGCCATTGCTAACGTTTTGAACAAATGTTTTTTAAATGAATATATTTTTCTAATTTTAATTACTCTGAATTTATGTAGTACATATAAAGCATTTTTGGTATTTACTCTAAAATGGGAAGTTCCCGTTCATTTATTACATAATTATACTGAGTTAACACACTGCATATACCAACTCAAATACCTCCGAAGAAATGATACCTGTATTTAATGGACAAAATGTTAGGTTACGTTAGTGTCCCTTATTGAAAAGCTCTATTGCATATGATTTATATTAGCTTAATTATAAAAACATAACACAAAGGATAACTCTAATGATGATACTACACGTAGACAATTGTATTTTAATAGCTTGTTCTCCATTAAAATATCAATTTAATTGAAAATTTTGAGTTAATATGCATTTTACAGACTGCACTTATTAGATGCGACAATACATCTTCTAATAGTTATATGAATAATTAAGTTATACTGAAATTTTATTCCAACTATTCTACTACACTGGGGAGCACAATAATCCTCAAGGATATTCGCTTATTATTGTAATTAAATATAGCAGCACTGCAGTGTTCCTGCGATTTACATTTCAATTGAAAGTTCCATCTGATAAGTGAAGCAAATGCAAATTTACTGAGCGTTGGTTTTATTTACGTTATTATAAAGTTAATTATTAGGTCGTCTAGTAATTATCTCGATCTTGTGAAAATATTTACCTCTTTTCAGAGATATGTTGACACAAGGGGCCTTTATTAATAGATTCGTCTGAAGAGAAGATATGTAATTAATAATACAATAAAATGATATTGATGCATTGTAGTATATTTAATAACTAATTTTATGAAATTGCACTTTATTTTCAAATGTCAGCCTACCTTTAAAATGTTATACTATTTTTTTTTTCATCATTGAAACAGGGTTTTTAAACTGAAAATAATTATGATGCATTCATAATTTTTAAGGTGATTCAAACATTGTGGAAGACGCATTTTTAGTAACATTTTTAAGCAATTAATATTTTCATTGAAGTTTCACTGAAGCTTACGGATGAAAAGTCATCCGACTTAAACATCAAGTTCCAAGAGAGAAAAACATATCGAACATTGTCGAGTCTCTTTTTATACATATGATCACCTTTTTGGGATTGAAAAAGAGGTTTCTAGGGTCCACGAAACACGTGGATGCAGTTTTCTTCGTGTCATTTTTTACACTTAAATACTTTCTTTTCCTTGTCTTCTGAAAAGCATTTTTTTTTGTTTGAAAATAAACAACCAAATTAAAAAAAGTGTTCTCGGTGAGACCTAACACAATAAACAGTCCTTACACTAAAACATGCATTTTACTCTGGTGCCTCTTGTACAAAAAGGGAAATATTTAAAAACAGTTTTCAACCATCATGAAAATTACGCATTTAAAACAAAATTTATAGAAACTAATTTCTACCATTAGCTTATAGTAGTAGAGCTTTTTTTACATATTAAAATTTTTATTCAACCCTTAACTGATGGGATGAGGTAAGGTGCATTCCTATAAATCGGACTTTTGCATCACAACAGCTTCTAATATTAGCATATATGCACTGATTTGAATATGGATTTCACGCGCAATACTGTTTCAGACGAAGTTTTCCAAAAACATAAAGAAAATTATTGGAAAATGACGTACTAAATTATCTAAATTTTGTGGAGTGCATAAAAAATTTCATATCCGTGTTGCATAAGCCACCTATGCTACAAATAAATAAATATAAAATCTTTGTACGAATCAAAAATTGATTTACTAGTATTAGATATAATCCATAATTACTACTTTTTTTTATTTGTTTAAATCTTGCTACATACAGTAAAAGAGAAAAAAAAAATGTTGTAATTCAAATTGCAGAATAATTTTAATGTTGAAATACGTAACACCCAAAAATTGCACGTAGAAATGTAACGCTTTAAGTATTACTTACAAATGGAAACTACCTAATCGGGTTTGATAACTCAACTTCATTAAACATGCGAATCGAGAACGCAAAAATACAAAACGGATAAACATATTTGGAAACACACTTTCTGCTTTAACAGAACTTCGGGGACTCATTCCATGCTCTTTCGAACGAATTCTTTATTGATAAAGTATGCTCTATTATCTCAGTTTCTACACAGTTTTCCAAGACATTAACTCAATGCATGATTCTGATTCTCGTTCACTGCGTTTATTGAGCATCCCCAACCGGTTGGATCCGGTTCCTAGCTCCTCGAACGAGCACGACTGCCCTTACAGCTGCTAATCCAGGCGTGAAATGCGGGTGCTAAGAGATAGAACTCACTTCTTTGATTCACTTAAGGTGAACGAGAAAATTGTCTGCATTTTCGATTAACAACAAGTTTCGGATACTTGAGGAAAGCAAACGCTTGTTCTTGTTTTGTTGGCTGCAACAATGTGATCTTGGCGAATTATTAAGACTTGGAAGCTTGTGTACAGTCGTGTTTGGATGCTTATTTTTTACTATAGAAGTCTTTCCTTTAGTCAGTACTACTTTTTGTCTCTAATATTGATAGAATAAGAGAAAAATAAATGAAAAAATAAGTAGTTAAAAAAAATTATGGATAAATAGAAATTTATTGTAATTTTCGGGATTTGTTTCATGAGAAATTATAATTAATAAAACTCCCAACAAAATAAAATAAAAAATACTAATAATATGGAATGAGTTAACGCCCATAAGCCAGGGCTAAGACAGAACTGAAGCAAATACACCCCAGCTCGGTCATGACACCCTGACGCTGCTGTTTCGTCCTTATTCTGGACTCCTCAGACAGGAATAGCCAATAACCGCGCTGGGGGCAAATAACTTCTTATTGTAGCAGAGCTTCCAGCTCTGTTATTGGCTATTCCTGACTGAGGAGTCCAGAACAAGGACAAAACTGCAGTCTCAGGATGCTATGATCGAGTTGTGGGTGTATTTGCTTCAAAAATGATAATACGTTGAGTTTTGACATTTTAAACTCAAATTATGCATTCACAAGGACGAATTGTGATATTTTGTGTGTATCTGTAGAGGCCGGTGGACGTCAGAGAAGGTGGATCACGGGCGAAAAAGGGACTGCGCAACGTCTGAGGTTCAAAATGAAAATACATCATGATTTGTCATTACTCAATAATAATACTAACATCGGGTAAGAAAATAGTTCCCTTTTCTCAACAGTTTAGGATCAGGTTTTCGTAACTGAAAGTCATAAATGAATTTTTATTTTTTTTTTCAAAAATTTAAAACTGTGTCACTTCAGTTGACGGTGTGCAATATGGTGCTGCTGAGGAAAAGGTAGGGATGCGTGGTCTCACATCATATTTCAAAAAGGTCGCATAGACGGAAAGGTTTTGAACTTCTGCACAAGTGATAAAAACTTAGTTTGGAAAATATACTGTCGGATTTGCCAAATCCCATTTTTTTCCTCCTTTATCAGACTCTAAACTTAGTTAGCATTACATACGCTGAGAATTAATACTGAATTTAAAAAAATGGCGATTTAATTTTTTATGTAACATCATTATTCTGGTAAAAAAATAAATTAATAATAAATAAAATGTTGTTTCATCTTTTTTAAGCAAACGATGTTTCATTATATTGTTTCAGCCATTGCTTAGAGAACTGTTATAGATAAACTTTAAACGATGCAGTAGTGCGGCGACATCGATGTCAATGTTTTGAAAACATCTATGTTTTTGATAAAACATCGATGTTTTTACCATCGATGTTTAAGATGTTTTTCGAGCATCGATGTTTTGGGTTAAAGAATTTTTTGATGTTGATGTTTTATAGTGCAGCAAAGAAAACATGATAAAAATATGCGATAAGCAGACGTATTAAGAAGTTTTCATCTTTAATCAGAAGTTTCATTATTAATATCATTAGAAAACATTTTCTTTGATTGTTATCCACGTTTTGCTCTCGATGTTTCTGAAACATCTCTAATTTACTTTCGCCATTTTTTAATTTTTTTTTTTTATTTTATTATCATTTTTTATGTCGATGTTTTATGTTTCAGTAAAAAATAAATCCTCAAGATATGCAACCAAAAGTTACACCTTTAATCAGCCGTTACAATATCAATCTCGTTAGAAGACGTTTTCGATAGTTACCATCGATATCCTTTAATGATCAGTATTTCGCTTTCATGTTTTTCCTTTCTTCCGGTGCCTGTTTTACATCTCAGCAAAAAAAACAATGAAAAAAAAAGAAATTCTTCTTTAACAGGTGTAATATCTATCGTATTGACCTTTTTTGAAAAAAATTATTAACAATGATTTACAATTAATGATTTTTAAACATCGTTGTTTTGGGTTTTGAATTTTTTTCCGATAATAATGTTTTGCATTTAGGAAAAAAAACATAACGTTTCATAATCGATACCATACGGTTGATTTTTTTCAGAATACAAAAAATAAAACTAATTGGGTGATATGAAAAGACGCAATGTAATTGAGGAATTACTGTATTACTGTACATTGAAATATGTAAGCAATTAAAAAAAGAAAAGAAAAAAAAAGATCGATGTTTTGAAACACAAACAACACACACACATCGATGTTTTTTTGTCGATGTATCAATACCATTGATGGTTTAATTTCTTAACATCGATGTTTTACCTTCGAGGTCGCACCCCTACACGCAGAAAACGTGAATAATTCTTAGATGTTAAATTGAACTAAGGACGTCTCTAGTATTTTTTCTTTCAAATGTGTGCACGAAGTGCTATTTGAAAAAAAAAAAGAACTTGAGCAAAACATTTTCTGTTTTATTTACTGTCATACAAGCCACAACTTTCCTTCAGCAAAAGGAACCAACTTCGTTGTTTCCTTTTGCTGATTTTCGTGTATGCTCATATTACAGAAAAAAAGTATATTTTGTCTTGCAATACTTCCTGTTCGTAAACGTTTCTACTCCATTACCTAACCCATTACCTTTTACTCGTGAATTACTGCTAAGACAAAGTTTCATGCGAGAAACATCATTGCAATTCCATGGGCACCTTATTTCAATCAATTAATACCATTTGCTGCCAGTACTTCCGTCGTAATAAGTACGTTGGTCCTTTCTGAAGTATCGGAAGTCTTTCGATGCATTACGCGCTGTTATGATTCATTGAATATCGCAAATAGGGGTGTACGAAGTGCAACTTCTCTTTCAACAAGCACGATTGTCGTTACAGGTATTCTCTGAACCATACATGTTTATGCTGTGAGAGTAACTAATTTTTTTTGCTTCTTCAAGAGGGTTAAATAGGTTATTGGACGTGCAGGTTCTGTCTTCCTGGCTTGAATAGAGAAAACGAGGCATTATCCTGCATATTAGTATGTTAGGATATAATCAATTTAAAAACTTTCAATAATTTGCGGATTGCACTGAATTAAATTTTTCTGGAACTGCTAAATACATTTTTTTCATAATTAAAATCCCTATTACAAGGCTAACTCGGGGATACCGACAAGAATAAAACTATACGCAGAGATAGTATTCCATGTGCGAATACTAAATAGGTGATTCCCTGTAAACTAGTAATTGGCTGTCCGGACCGAGTATTTTAAAAATAATAAAGTGTAATAAAGTAATTATGGCTTTTAATACAAGTAAAGCATTAATGCTTTTTAGCCCAATCGTATTTGGAGTAATACTGCAACATCGATGTCGATGTTTTGGAAACATCGATGTTTTTGCTAAAACATCGATGTTTTTACCATCGATGTTTGAGTGTCGATGTTCTCCCAATATCGATGTTTTGGGTTCGATGTTTTTGTCGATGTTTTATAATCCAGCAAAAAAAGCTTGATAAAAATATGCGATATGCAGACGTATTAAGAAGTTTTCACCCTAATCAGAAGTTTCAGTATAGATCTCATTAGAAAGCATTTTCTATGATTTTTATCGATGTTTTGCTCTCGATGTTCCTAAAACATTTCTAATTTGCTTTCGCATTTTTTTCTTAATTTCATTTATTTCATTATTATTTTTTATGTGAATGTTTTATATTTCAGCGGTCAAAAGTTATGCCATTAATCAGCCGCCGTTACACTATCAATCTCGTCAGAAGACGTGTTTGATAGTTACTATCGATGTTTTAAGGTCGATTGTCTTTTGATGATCACTGTTTCGCGTTCGATGTATTTTTTTCTTTCGATGTCTGTTTTACACTTCAGCAAAAAGCAATAAAATATGCAATAAAAAGATTCAGATTCAACAGGTGCAATATCTATCGTGTTGAAATAGTTTTTTTAAAAATTCTACCGATGATTTGCGGTAAACGATTTTTAAACATCATTGTTTTTGTTTTGCTTTTAAATTTTTTTCGATAACGGTGTTTTACATTTCAACAAAAAAAGTTTCATAAAACAATGAGATAAATAAAAGGTATGTAGTTAATCAACAGTTGCAGTATTTAACTCACTAAAAAGTTTTCTATAATTGACAGCGACATCATACGGTTGATGTTTTTTAGGAGAGAAAAGATAAATCTAATTGAGTGATATAAAGAGGCGCAATGTATTGGGGAGTTGCTGTATCACTGTACATTTAAATGTGTAAGTAATTTTTATAAAAAAAAAAAAGATCGATGTTTTGAAACATCGATGTTTGAAAACATCGATGTTTTTTGGTCGATGTATCAATACCATCGATGTCTTAATTTTGAAACATCGATGTCTTGAAGCATCGATGTTTTGCCTTCGATGTCGCACCCCTAATTTGGAGCGCTAACAGTTTTCAAGAAATTATCTAAACTCCGAAAACACAGTCCCCTGTCTTCTCTCAATCCTATTCTCTAACACTTAAAGGCAAAATCTCAATAAACCTATTAACACTACATAACTTTGGTAATTAATATCTAAAAATAGAATAATGCAACTATAACTTTTTTACAAAATAAGGTCTAATTACGTATTTCTAAAACTTGAAATTATCATGTAAATTCTGTCCGAAGTTTTTTCAAATATTCCCTTGCCACAAATTCAAAGCTCCAATAGAAAAAATCTGTTTCTTTTTGAAATGTTTTTTGTCATGAAGTTTAAAGTAATCAGTGTGAATTTGTCGAAATTGCAGAGAACGGCTTTGAAATGCCACTTTGTTTTGTTTGAGAACCACATTTGTGACGAAAGTATGATTCTTGGTCGTTTCGAAAGCAGTTCTCTAGGAAATAATGTTGATAATGTTAATTAGTTTAATTATGAAACACATTAGTTATGTCCACGGTTTGTGCCTAAATTTATAGGTAGTTTCGTAACTAATTATGTTCCAATTAGTTTGATGATATTACGCAATAAAGTGCAAATACACAGTCCCCTGCCTAGTTATACTAGGCAGGGGACTCACTTTCATGGTCTATTAGAAAAAAAAAACTTCACTTGGTCCTCTTTTGAGCCAAAGAATAAGATTCATTTTCTGAGCAATATTATTATAACTATACGAACGTTTCAAAGACGCATACCTGGACAGATTCTGTATGGGAAATGACGAGTTTACAGAGAATCGTCCAAATGTAAAGTATATCCTGCCAGAATCTTTACTAATGCCAGAACAAAAATGTTTAGATCAAGAACAAGAATTAAATTCTACATTATTGCAATTGCAAAGTGCTTTTAAAAAATATGCCGATAAATATGCTTTATTTACATTTGTTAATACTGATATGCACATGCCAACGGTATAACTGCCATACTGTAACAATTCATAAAGCATTGGCGCTGGTAATTGGTGTTGTGCATGGCATAGAAATAATTTGTTTCAAATGTTTTATTATGCCTTGCTAATCAGATTAAGCAACATGGGTAATAAAAGTTATACTTCGAATTTCATTTAGTTGTTTTTTTTTCCGAAGATCTTTATTGAGTAAGTATGAAATCACATAAGTAAATTCGCATAAAATGTTTCAATAATGAATAATCTTTTGCCAATGCAAAACTTTTTTTTAACTAACATTTTTAAATTACGTACATGTTCAGCTTTTAAATCTGCTAACAGGATAAGAAAAACAGATAATGTACGGTTGTAAAAACAGTTTTTTATTTTACGTTTGAAAGAAATCGTATACCGCATATTTATGGAAAAATTGTCTTTTTTTTTAAAGACTAATGAGACCCCTGGGGTTTCATTATTGTCAAAATCATCAAAAAAAATAATGAAACCCCTGGGGGGGGGAGCAGGTTAAAAAACACAAAAAAATCCTATCATAGAGCACCATCGTATTCGCAGAGTAGTCGAAGTACAGCTATAAAGCTAAGCAAATCACTCGCTGTACTACACTACAACGTTTCTTGACAAAAATATCGTGACGTCAGCGCCACGTTAGCCTATGAAAAACGAGCTAGATAAAACGTCACAGTCTACTTGGCGAATTAAAGGAGATCGCTGTCTGCTTGTGAGCTCTTATTGGCTCCGCCCGTAGTGACGTTCAGTGTCAAGTTAAGTTGCTGTCTAGTATAGTGGCTTTGTAAAATGAGCTCAATGAAAGAGGGAAGCGTCTTGATTTTATACACTAGCTCGATATTGTTATTTTAATTTCTGCGTTTATCTCAACTGAAGAAACAACAATATTAAAATATATTCAAACAAAGTATGAGCAAGACTGTTGTCTCTTTCAACGACTGTCTTTTCAACTAATTTTTAGACTATAAAATTGGAACTGGATTAACATTATTATCCCATTAAAGCCTGACATTTTTTTCCCAAAGATATTTTGTATACTGGTTACAAACAGTGTTTAATGGGCAGGAAATATAATTAAAAAATATTATGTAAAAAATATTTTTTTATTAAAGAAAGAAAAATCGTCCTTTAAAAGTTACGATAGACCCCAAAGGGTACATACTTTTTCATTAATTTTTTTTTTCTGCCTACGATATAATATTTAAAAAGACATTTTATACGAAGAAATAAAATCAGCCATTAACATAAACTGGGTAGCTCGAATAACTTTGAAAACTTAGCTTTTTTTTCTTGAGATTTTGAACGACGTAATTTTTGATAAAAATCGTATTTAAACTGCTACAGGACACACTTTGCAATGGTTATGTGCTGAAATATGTTAATAACGAACTGAAACAATACCAACCTAGGTAGCACAAAAAACGTTTAAACGTTTTATAAACGTTTTTAATCCGTTGAAACAACGTTAATAACCATTTTCCAACCTTTAAACAACGAAGTGTGCTACTTGGGAAGGTACTAATTGAACACTATTATTTGGTTGAAATGTTCATTTTGGGGAAATTCAGACCCTTTTTCGGACTGTCTCTTAAAAGGTACGCTAGGCATTAATGAGTTGAATTATATTCAAGCAAAGTATAAACACGACTATTATTGTCTCTTTCAACAACTTAATTTTTAATGTATTAATTCGAACTGGACTATGTGATGTTCAGGTATTCTGTATTCATTTCTTTGTTCTAGGTGAATTTTTCTAAACTTCTACGTGTTAAAATAAGTTTTATTGCTCTATTAATAATATGATGACCCCTAAATCTGGAAAAAGCTCAGTTGAATTGATAGCGTATTAAATTGATTTCCTTCTAATAACAAACACACATCCGGTGCAATCAGTTTAAAATTAACAGAAAATAATCTGCCATCTGCGCTTAGATTTATTATACAGTCAAATCTGTCTATCTCGAATTACACAGGACAGAAGAAAAACTCGAGATACGGAGGTTTCGAGATACAGAAGTTACGATAAAATGTACAAAAATAAGCAATTGGAACAAAGTCAAATACTTATTATATTGTTTTGCATATACAGGGTGTCCACTCCAATCGTGGACCAATAGCTAATTTCTAAACCGTTAGAGATAAGCATATAGTTTATTTAGGAAAAAATCTCCAAATTACGAAAGGAATTTTGGGTCTATTCAATGTTTTTCAAAAAATCAAATTTTGAAAGAGTTACGAAATTTAAATTTTTATACAGCCCCCCAGTCCTATAAATCATATTTAGTAAAACATTCTTAACACTGTAACGTTTAAAACTAAAAAAAAATCACTCTTCTACGACAAAAATTGACCGAGTTATGACGTTTTGAAAAATCAAGATTTTGCATTGTTTCATGACGTCATCGAGAGATTCGCTTTAGGGACCGTATGCGAAATCCTTCAAAATCTTGATTTTTCAAAACGTCATAACTCGGTCAATTTTTGTGGTAGAAGAGTGATTTTTTTCAGTTTTAAACGTTACAGTGTCAAGAATGTTTTATTAAATATGATTGATAGGACTGGAGGGCTGTATAAAAATTTAAATTTCGTAACACTTTCAAAATTTGATTTTTTGAAAAACATTGAATAGACCCAAAATTCCTTTCGTAATTTAGAGATTTTTTCCTAAATAAACTATATGCTTATCTTTAACGGTTTAGAAATTAGCTATTGGTCCACGATTGGAGTGTACACCCTGTATATTGTTAAATATTTTACTGTACGACATATTGTGAGGCCACGTTTTACTTATTGTGATGACTATATCGGTAGCAATTAATGCACACCTTTAAGTACGAGCATAGTCTTTGAATGATTGTGCGAAAGATGAAGTTTGTCTCCAAGTTATACCATTGATAAAAGTGGTACGAGATGAAATTTAGAAATGAAAGTCGTCAAAACTCGAGATATAGAGGTTTACGGGAAAAATTATTCGAGATAAACATGAGAAAAAACATTAAATTTATGCTTTAAAAGCAGGGAAATTGAAACATTTTGACATAGAGAGGTTTTCGAGATAGGCAGGCTCGAGATAAACAGGTTCGACTGTATTAAAGGCATGTTGTTTTTATTATTACTTTTTTTAATTCGTATCAGCAGGGTACTGATGTTTCAAGACAATCACCAAGTCATTTAACTGAGCAAAATTCTTGCATTTCCGGGGGTAAGAAAGAGATAATTTCACTTATCTACCGTACGTTTTGTTGTGTTTTAGGATTAATTTTTCTTATCTCCCGTATTTTATTTTTCATGGAAGTTTTTCTGCTTTACATACGAAATTTATTGCTATTTTTTTAAGATCCTGTAGAAGCTTAACGCAACCTTTTTTGAAGTCGAAGAAGGGGAAAAAATCGAAAGTGTATCAAAATAACGAGGTTGAAAATAAAAATTAAACAAAAGTCAACACCGTCTATTACAGTACACCATTAAAGAGGACGACACATATCTCTTCTAAAGTGTTGTATATTGTATAAATTATTTTTTAATGCAATAAATGGAGAAACCTGCTGAAAAGCAGATTTTGCTTGAAAACATGAACATTTCTCAAATCTGTAAAAATGTAGATTGAAAAAAGTAATGTAAATACAGAGTTGAATCTTGTTCATAGTTCTTTCTTCTAGTTATTTTCATTTATTGCACTAAACAATAATTGCACTACCCAATATGCAAATTAATTGCATCGCTCGTGCTTTCTTTCTTACACATGTTAGACATTTAAAAAAAATAACTTGTTTAAAATAATAACCATATCGTACAATTTCAATTAATTTCTTCAGCTATACATTTAACAAACTTTTTGAAGAAATAAAGAGCAAATCAACTGGGAATAGAGCATTAAAACTTCGTTGCTTTTCCTTAGAAACGAGATGTTGTTTCTTATATTCTTGGTTATACTAATGAGTTTTTCCCGACAATGATAAATTAATTTTTATAAAAACAAAACTATAAAATTAATTATTCCTTGTTTTAATGCTGTTTTTATTTTACTAATGTTATTTTACAGTTCTTAATTGCGCGCAGTAGTGTTATTTGTTATTTATTAAAAGCAATGAGGCCCATCATTTAGGGGGGGGGGCAGGAGGGGTCAATACCCCCACCCCCCCGGCTTTGAGAAATCAATGTATTTACATATAAGTGGGCAAGGTTTATGTTGTTTTCTGGTGAAATAGTATTGTGTTTTTACCCTTTACCCCCCCCCCCCCTGGAAAAACTTGAAATTACGTCCCTGAAAGCAATACTTTTCGGAATTAAATACTGTATGTGTTTAGATATATGTCTTCATTCTCTCAAAAATTATTATTTTCAAAGGTCAAATTAATGTAACGACAATCCTAAATGCGACCTGCTTTGATGTGCATCTAGGATTTTTTTTTTTTTTTCGCTTTCAGATTGTCGTGTCAACTAAACAAATCTATAGCTAAATTGATTTCCTGTCTAAGTCAACTGAGAAATTAATGTAACAGGTATTAGAAATGTATATTGTTGTAGGGAAAAGTAGGTTCCTTTAGTTTTTTGATCAACTACTTTCTAGTTGTAACAGAACCTACAAGAATTATAAAAAACTATTCGTTAACCCAGAGCTGCAGTATTAAAGAAGCTTAGATATTTATCTTATGGAAGATGGTCCGAAAAGTTTGGATATTTGTTGTAATTACCAAAATCACTTAAACCACCTGTGCAAAAATTTTTGAAGATTTCATTTTTTTCCTGCTTCATGTCTCGTAAAAATACGAAATTTTGTCATATCCGGGTTTTTTACTTGTCTTTTTAAAACAGCTGTGACACAATTCAGAAATAATCAATTTCGACAAATAAACATTTCATGAACTTGCATAGTGTTACTCATTAAGAAGAATTATTTCTAAAGCTTTAGCTCTGTTTATCCATGAAGTGCGTTCAGAACGCTTATTACATTTTTTGCAGCCAAAAAAATTGCTACCAACTTTCCCATGCCTACATTTTTAAGCTCGGTCACTTTTGTTGCCTAGTCTGTATGTATCTTTTAGACTTTTGACAAACACTAGAGCCCCAGGCATTAACTTAAGTCATAATAAATACTAATATTAAGTCTTCTAATTTTTTTTCATTAAGCATATCGAGATTTAAAAGCAATATACTACTGTTACAATAAATAAGATTTTTAAGAAGTCTAAAGGAAGAATAAAGACACTTTATTCATAACTAATGAGTGAGATTATCAAAATCCTAGAATATCTTTTCATACCATTTTCTGTTTATGATTTTTTAGCGCTTTGAAACTATTTCATAACTTATAAATCTTTACTATTTCAGTGAAAAGAGCTGAAACGAAATATTAACTATTTTATACCAAACAATACGCGCAATTTTATTTAGTACCCTAATTATTTTAGAAGCAATATGTGTCTGTGTTTTAGTGCTACAAATGCGTATGAACACATAAAGTACCGTTTAAAATAATTTCGACAAGTTTTAATTTCAATTCAGGCTATCAGAACATTTCAACTGTCTTGGAATGCTGTATTCAACTAAAATATGTACATTTACGTCTAAAAAATAATTCCAATAGTAAACGAGACAGTTTCCGTTCTCAAATTGATTATTTTCATGTTTTGACCAATTTATGCAACTTTGAAATATTCCATGATTGAACTAATTATGTATCAACAATAAAATGTATATAGGGTCACATTTATTTTGTGTTAAGATGTTATCACAGATTTTACAATAAACGATAGTAAATAGTTTATTTATAGGAATACAAATGCGTTAGTAAATAAAAAAAACTGAAAACTGTTTAGCTGTTAGACTTAGGTAAATCCCTTCAAAATTTATAGCAGTTTTATTTTGATGAGTAGTGCAGCAAATAGGCGGCTAAAGATAATTATTTAAGCATATTAGTTGCTACAGAATTGAATTCTCATGGGTCGATTAACTCAAAAACATGTCATGATCCTGATATGTATTATAAGGGTTAAAAGAAATCTTAATTTATAGTGTGTAAAAAGCTTAATTCACAATGTAAATTATTCAAAAATATATACTGCGGGCTCCCTTTAACCAAATACTATCGGTTCCAAGAAATATTTTTCCATTAAGCGGGGTATTTGTTTAAGCAGGAATCTTTAACATTGCGTCGATGGCATGGGGAATATTCGGTTCCAGGATAGTTTATTCGTTTAAGCGGTGTATTCGCTTATCCGTTACGCGATTGATCGGGGCATACAGTATATGCATTAGTAATAAATTAAGGAATTTACCTTTCCTAAAATCATCTTCATAAAAGACTTCTTTAGAGACCCAAAGCAGCCGCTGTACTTGTCCGTGTCTTATTACAAGCAACTCAATAACTAATAAAAGTACGTTCGTTCTTCTGGATTCAGATCAGCCGCTGCACATGTTTTTGTCAGACTACAAACAACTCAATAATGAAGAACAGTTAAGATGTTCTTCGGGATCTAGCTTATTACGTCAGTGTTGAAATTCAGACGTCGGGCGGAGTGAGTTTGCTCAATCACTCTCTTAGTGCAGATGAAGTAAAGAGTTCTATGCCCTCTCTTGCCTTGGATATAATCTACATAGTGTCCGAATCGAATATTTTGAGTCGTTATTTTAAAAAAAAGTTTAAGCTCTGCAAAGATTGATATTGGCAACATTTCTCAGCAGATTTATTTAAGTTTGTCGGCAATTTTTCTCCTGCGTCTGGCACACCATCGCTTCTTATAAAGGGACCAAGGGAACAATTGCATCCCCGCAGAAGCAGGCACAAATGGTTCTCTGCGGAACACAAATCCGTGATAACTGTACAAGAATGTTTCGAACAGTTATTGCTATGTATTAAAAGAAAGTTAGCTAAAAGTTATTGTGAAATGGTGTTTGTGGCTGGTCTGCGTAGAGGCCGCCCCATACCGCTTACAGACTTGAAGTTTGGTACAAAATTAGCTTGAGCCCCGTAGATTTACACCTCAGAGCTATTTTTATTAATTTCGGGTGAAGTTTTTTTAAATTAACATTTAAGTGTAAATTTCACATACTTCACCAAATGGAGGGGGCGAAAAAATCCCCCCATCCGCAAATATTGTATGTCGTTGTAAAGCATTTTTTTCCCTGAAGAAGTTGTTTGTTTTATCTCTCTCCAATAATTATAACTGGAGATATAAATGATTCTAGTTGAGCCGTTATTCAAGGCTCACCTTAAGCGAAATTACATTAATATTCGACCAAATTGCTCCAAAATCTTTTCAACAAGGTAACGTTAGACAAACAAAGCCGGTGACTCTTCGTTTTGTTTATTGCTCGTTTTAATTCAAAAAAATATACACGATTGCTTTTATCGCGTATTTTCTTTACTTTTTTAAACAGTTAGGAAAGGTTGTCATTATCCTTATGGTATTTTATTTTGTTTAAGTGATTTCATATGAATTACATTGCATGTTAAAGTTTTAAAAAAATTCTGTAAGGGAAGAAAATTAGAGTTTCTATTTGGGCTAGATTTTTTACTGTGTCTTTTAATTATGTACATATTTTTTTTCATTTTTCATATCAGGATGAGGGGTCTCTTATTTATTTGGCGAATTATTTTGAATTGTAAATGAACTGGTACAGTGCTTTTGAAGGGTGTGTGACCATTATTTCAGTTAAAGATAATTTCTTTACATCAATATGAATAGAGGGAGGGGGGGGCATTATTTTTCTTTTTCAGCGGGGAAGGGAATTTTTTGTTTTACTTAAACAAGCCGTGGAAAGCGGCGAATTAGGGTAGGCAAGCAAAGCGAGCAGGGGGCAGAGCCCCTTCGTAAATTAAAAAAAAAAAAAAAAAAAAAAAAAAAAAAAAAAAAAAAAAAAAAAGATCATTTATAGTAGTAAAGCTCGTTTCTACGGTTGTTAAACAAACTGCAGTTCCCTGTGAGCTCTGAACTGCTTTAGTAGCTTAGTGAGCTGTCTTAGTAACACTCGTAGTAGCCGTGGAAAAGTTTGGCACCATTTTTAATGTCCATGTCCTGGGGTAGATTTATTTTAGAAAATGTGCGAAACATTATTTGAGGTGTTATTACGGGTTTGTGTTCTGCATTGCATACTAGAGAACAATTTGTGCTTTCTCTTATGCGGGGATGCAATTTTTCTCTATTTTCTATCATGAAAAGCACAAGTGGGTCATACATGAGGGAAACAATACCAGTAAATTCTAGCAATTCAGCAGCCAAATCTTTCCAGTTACACCCTCGTGGAGCCTTTTTTTTTTTTTAAATCGAGTGTTCAAATTCGATACATTTGATTCGGACACCTGTATCGCTTCGTAAAGAAAAGAAAAAGCAAAGCTATTCTTCACTACTTGCTAATGTAATTCTTGGAACAAACCTAAATGCTACAAGGCAAAACCTTATAGCATCCCCTTAACGCTAAACAGCCACCGGTGTTCATATTCGAACGCAACCCTGTTTCTCACAGCCTTGAAAATGCTAACTACAACAGTAACGGAGGAATTCTTATTCTCTGTTGTGGCAATTCTCCTGTAGCCAATCAGGGACTGAGCGGCAGTTTTAGTTCACGTTTTTTGGAAGATTTATGGGGCGCGGGCCTTGTACGCTATGGTTTGCTGCTTGAACCCCTGTTAATTTTGGAATACGTTTGCTGGGGGCTGGGTGGTTGCTGCCCAGTCCCCCAGAATCCTTCTTTTTTTCACTTTTTGCTGGAGCCCTCAGAGAATTTTACTTTTATATAAGGAAGTATACTTTAGCTGAAGATTCCTTTTGACGATGGTTTTTATTGTATATATGTTCGATGATATGAACTTCTTCTGAGAAATCTTGTGGTGATGTGACTTCATCACGTGATGTCTGAAAATTTGATCAAGACTCATTCTTTTCGTAAAAAAGTGGAAAATTCTGCAACTAGTGATGAATTCAGCTGTAGTCCGAACCCAATACACGAACTTATAAATATGGCTTCAAAGTGATAAATTCTGCAGCTAGTGATGAGTTCGGCTGCTTACAGAACTAAATTCACTAACTCTTAGACACGTTGCAAAGCGAATAGGTCTGCAACTGGTGATGAATTCGGCAGAAGTGATTGATAATCAAGATATACCATCCGCGTAAGTGTTCATTCCCATGGGAACCCATGTTCTAATTATGGCCATTTCTAATATTTTAATTTAAGTAGCTACTTTCATTTTTATTTGATGTTTAAATTGTTAAAATAAAATTAAGTGATTTAGATCAATGTGTAATTATTTGTCTATTGCATGATATATAATAATTTTAGAGGTTTAAACACATTATGAATGCACATATTATGATAAAATTCAACTTGGTTTAAATAGTGAGATTCTGGTAAGTTTTAATTAATTCTTTTCAGCAATGTACTAACCACTAGCATAGAACCACTGTACCATAAATTGGTCCACCATACCATTATTGGTGCCGTTTTGGCTAAAACCTTCAAACATCAATGTAGCATTATTGGTGCCGCTCCAAAAAAAATAATTAATGGGTTGAGAATTCCGGGTTATACTTTTATGAATGTAAAATGTAATCACCCTGAGATCACTAAACATTCACGAAATTTATTTTTTAAAATTGTTGCAATTTTTCATTTTAATTTTTCAATAACAATTAATCATGTCTTTACATTATATTGCATTTTGAATTTTTCTGTGACTGTTTGATAGTACATGATTTTTCCATGAATGCATTTTTATCAATTATTTTCTTGAATTGTGTTGCGATATGAAATTTTATTGTGTGATGCTATTCTTTAGGGGTTGTATGTTTATTGTTTTTTCATGTTTTCCAATCAACAAACCAAATTTTTCAATGGGGTTTTCATTCAAATTTTAAATTTTTGCTGAAATGTCCAAAGTAAAATCTAAAATGTCTGCTCAAAGTTTGGCTTCATCTTTACCTACTTTTAATGGCAGAGAGGGGGAAGATATTAATTTTCACATAAAACAGTTTAACAGCATTGCAGATCTAGAAAAATGGAGTGAGGAGAAAAGATTAATTGTGTTCAAATTAAATTTAGGTGATAAAGCTTTAGATTTTTTAATCAATGATGCCGCAGCTTCTCAATGTGAGAAAATTCAGGATTTGCAGGAGTTGTTGGTTGGAAAGTTTCAAAAAACAAAATCTTTTGCTGATATTCAGTCTGCATTTTCAAAAATCACACACAGACCAAATCAGTCTGTTAAAGAATTGGCAGGTGAAATTTCCAAGCAGGCAGAGCTTTTTGTAGGAATTACCAACTCTAGCAATCAGGATCTAGTAACCTTAGCTGAGAATATTAAATTGAATAAATTCTTGGAAGTGGTAAGACAGGATATAAGGGTCGAGGTAAAAAAAACTGGTCCTTCGACTTTTAAAGAGGCTGTCAAGTGTGCAGTTAACATTGAAAATGCATTTGAGGAAGCAACAGAGGGCCCCTCTGGAAATGGTTCTTGGGATCTTCAAATTAATTCCCTAATAAAGTGTCAACTTGAATCTAACAAACAAATTGCTAAGCTGACTACTGAACTTGCTAATCTGACTGAGAGAAATTCCCAGCAAGTTAACAATTTTTCTACCCAACAAATTTCATGTCACATTTGTGGTCGAAACCATTTGACCACAGATTGTGTTCATTTTCCTTCGTCAAATAATTTTGGTAGGGATAATGGTTTTTCAAATTTTAGGGGCAGAAATTTTTCGAATAACAGAAGAGGAAATTTTTCAGGAAATAGGGGCAGATTTTTTAGGGGGAGGTCTAGTCATCCTTACAGAAATAACAGAGGAAATTTTGGTAGACAAAATTTAAACTAATAGGGGGTACTTGTGATAAATACAATAAAAATAAAAGTTCTCAACCAGGTGCCCATTGCATAAGAGAACAGAATGACCAAAAAAAGGAAACATTGGGAAATGAAAGAAAAACTAATGAGGAGATTGACAAAATTAACATACCGGCTAATGATAGGATAACTGAAAATGATAATCATGTAATGAAATTTGTACTCTCGTGTAACACTGCTTCAAGTAACTGTTTACCTATAATTCAACTTCAATTTGGGTCAGTTAAATTGAATGCCTTAATTGATTCAGGAGCATCATTGAGCCTAATTGAGCCTGACATCCTGTTAAAAATTAAGGAAACCACTAAGGTTGAGCATGTGTCGAGAAGTGTCAAAATAATTACTTTGAATAAATCAACTATTCCTTACATGTCTGCAGTCAACATAAAATTTAAAATTCAATCTTCTTGGTTTGGAAATCTTTTCTATGTGACAAAAAATGTTTGGAATTCTGACTATCAAATAATTTTGGGTTATGATTTTTTGCAAAGGAATAGGGTAGTGTTGGACGCAGTAAATAATCAGTTAATTGTAGGTAATTCAAAATTCAAATTTTTTGTTACTAATCAGGAGGAGGTGAGTCAAGTTTTTGATGAGGATTTTAAACAACCTTCTGGGAATATAAACAATGTTAGGATTCTTAGAAATTATACCATTCAGCCTGGTGCTTCCCAGATAATTTCATTAAAATTGCCGAATAATTTATCTCACTTAGATCAGGTAATTTTCAGTCCTAAGGGAGGTAACTCAAATCTTTTAATTTCTGAGTCTGTACATCAGGTCTCTTTTAATCAGTCCATTCAAACTATTGTGGAAAATAAGTCAGACAAACCTATAATTTTGAGGAAAAAGTCAATTCTTGGTGGCGTAGAAAACTTTGATGAATCAGAATGTGTAGAACCTACTAATAAACAACATTTTCAAGTTAATCCTTTGAGTTTATCTGCAGTTAGGGAATTAAGAAAACAGGAAATTAAGGAATCGGATTTTGATGTTGAACATTTGGAACCTCAACAAAAAAAAGAAATCTTAAAAATGTTAATGAGTAATACTGAAGTTTTTTCAAAGTCTTACATGACATTAGGATCAACAAATGAGGTAGTTCCTGAGTTTAGATTAATTCATTCGTATCCTTTACAGACACGCCCGTACCCTATACCTAAAATTGCTAAAGAATTTGCTCAACAAGAGATAGCTAAATTATTAGAAGCTGAAATCATCCAGCCTTCGACCTCGTTGTATGCTTTTCCTGCAATTTTTGTTCGTAAGAAACCAAATAAGAATGACGACCCTAATAAACCTAAATTCCGAATGGTCGTAGATTACAGATTACTAAATAGCATTACTGAATCGTTTAAAATTTGTTTGCCCAGCATTGCTGAAATCATGCATAATATTTCTGGTCGCGCTTATTATTCAGTTCTTGATTTAAAGTCTGCATTTTTCCAAATTCAACTTAAAGAATCTGATAGGGAGAAACTTGCCTTTTGTACCGAGTTAGGAAACTATGAATTTCTACGTTTGCCTTTCGGTTCGAAACTATCATGTCAATTTTTCCACATTTTAATTTCTAAGGCTTTAAACGACCTTAAAGGGAGTGAAATCCAGTTCTTTTTAGATGATGTAATAATTGCCGGGGATAGTATCGATCAGGTCAAACATAATTTACAGCTAGTTTTCGATAGACTAAAGAAATTCAACCTTACCTTGGACCCCGCCAAATTTGAAATTTGCAAAACAGAGATTAACTACTTAGGTTTCACTTTAAATAAGAATGGTTTCAGTCCTTCTGATGACAACATTTTAAAAGTAACAAAATTTCCTATCCCAAAAAATGTCAAGGAAGTTCAAGCTTATTTAGGTATGGTTAATTACTTCAGACATATGATTGACAAGTTTGCGGATATTACTTATCCCATTGTAAATTTAACCAAAAAGAAAACTCCTTTTGTTTGGTCAAAACAGTGCCAAGAGTCTTTCGACCTAATTCAGGATATTATGATGAATAAACCAGAACTAAAGAATTTAGGACCTAACGATGAATTATTTTTAGCTACTGATGCTTCCAAAGTTGCAATAAGTGGAATTTTGTTAAAAAAGATTGGGGAGAATTACTTTCCTGTAGAATTCTATTCCAAACAGCTAACCCCTGCTGAGTCAAGGTATCCATCCATTCGTAGGGAATTGTTTGCTATTTATTCATCAGTAAAATTTTTTCATCAAAAATTGTATGGTAACAAATTTGAAATTTTAACTGATGCCAAGAGCTTAACTTATCATATAGAATTAAATAAACAACCTGATATTGTTGCCAGGTGGATCCTCTATCTTCAACAATTTGATTGTATTGCATCATATTTGAAGGGCGCTCAACAGCCTGCTGATTATCTTTCAAGAGTTCCTTTTGAAAATGAAAATGTTACTAATCTTAAAATTTTTGAATCTAGTGATGAACTAAATTACTCTTCAATTAAGTCCCATCAGAGAGATGACAGTAAAATTCAGGCTATAATTAAAGGAATTGAGAATAATGACCCTAAAATTGTTTCTAAATATTTCATTGATTCTCACACCGAGTTAGTAATGATTAAACTTCTGAGTAGGAATAAGAAATCTAAGTCTAAAATTTTACAGAACAAGATTCTGATTCCTAATTCTCTTTTTAAGATTTGTTTAACGCAAGCTCATACTCCACATTTTGGTGTTTTTAAGACTTACAATTTTTTGAAAAAACAATATTTTTGGAAAGGAATGTTCAAAATGACTAAGCAATTTTGCGAAAACTGTAGTCAATGTTTAAGTCATAAGCCTAAGCCTTCTTCTACCACTTATCAAATGATTCCAAAGAAATTTTTGGGAGTTGGCGAGTGCCTGGGAATTGATATTGTGGGTAAATTACCAAGATCTGCTGAAAATCATTGTTTCATTTTAACTATAGTAGACCATTATTCAAGGTATCTGGAGGCTATACCACTTTCTAATATTAGAGCTCCAACCATAATTAAAGCTCTAAATGGGTATTTTGCATCTTTTGGTATTCCAAAAATTTTAATTTCTGATAATGGTCCTAGCTTCAAGGCTGAGGAATTTAAAATTTTCTTAAAACAATTGGGAATTCAGGAGAGAAAGAGTTCTATCTACTTACCGAGATCTAACGGAATGATAGAAGTCGTGCACAGAATAATGAAAACAAGTATTGCAGCAATGTGTAATAAAACCTTTGAGTGGAACAAAAAACTCCTTGTGTTTAAATTGCACTATAATAGCTCAATCCATACGGTTACTGGGTTTTCACCAGCTAAGATCTTCTTCGGTAGAGAAATTAACATCCCTCTTAACCTTCACAGTGAACCAACGTATGTAGAGGACTATAATGAATATCAAAGTAAACTTTCGAGTGAATTACTAAAAATTAAGGACACTTTTAATGAAAATGAGGACGCTTACTTTTCCTCTAGAGAGAAATATATAAAGGGTAGGAAGAAACCCAATTTTGAAATAGGTGATAAAGTTTTCATCTCAGCATTCCAACATCCAGGTTCTTTGCAGAAAAAATATAATGGACCTCATGAGATAATTGGAAAATTTAGAAATGACAATTATTTAATTAAGGATGCTTTTAATGAAGGAAAGGAAATAAAATTACATGTAAGCAAACTTTTCCAGCAGAAGGATGTAGAGTTTAATTAAGCATTTAAAGGATGTTCATGAGTTTTGAGGAATAAGAAGTATTGGTTTTGAAGTTATGATTTAGTACGTTGATTTCTTTGGAGGTTTTCAAAATTTTTTTTCCAATTTGGAGTATAAAATTTTTTTTGTTCAGGACTGAGAGCCTGTTTTGGGTTACTTTGTATGTGTTATTTAAAGGCCTTAAATAGCATTCTGGTTTTATAGCTGGCTGGTTCCGTATTTAACTGGGACAAGTACTCAGAATAATTCAAAAAAAAAAAAAAAAGAAAGTGTTTTGCACACATGTCAAATTTTTTGATGCCTTCATGTAATCTGTTAAGTAATGTTAATCATAATCTTTTTTAATACCATTTACAAGTTATGAGGAGTTGAAAAAATTTGAAGTATGTGAACTGATTACAATGTTATGAGTTTGAAATAATTTGAAGTATATGAAAAAAAAAAAAAAAAAAAGTCCAATGCTTTGATGTTGCTTAATGAATTTTGCTGAGTGTTTTGAAGGAGAAAAGCATGTTATGATTCGAAACTTTATCCACTTATTAATTGAGTTTTTCATGCCTATCATTTCATGATTGATACAACTAACTGATTTGAGTGTTTACGTAATTGTTTTTGATCTCTGGGTGATTAACGCACTAGAATTTCACTATTTTTTTTTATTTTATGTGTTTTAGTTAATCAAATGTGTGTACTTTGTCAACATATTTTTTCATCACATGTATGATTTTGAATTTTGTCAAATTGAGGTGTTCCTGCATTTTAACTTCCAACATGTGGAGGTTCCTATTTTTCTTTTGGAGGGGGGATAATGCTACAAGGCAAAACCTTATAGCATCCCCTTAACGCTAAACAGCCACCGGTGTTCATATTCGAACGCAACCCTGTTTCTCACAGCCTTGAAAATGCTAACCGCAACGGTACCGGAGGAATTCTTATTCTCTGGTGTGGCAATTCTCCTGTAGCCAATCAGGGACTGAGCGGCAGTTTTAGTTCACGTTTTTTGGAAGATTTATGGGGCGCGGGCCTGGTACGCTATGGTTTGCTGCTTGAACCCCTGTTAATTTTGGAATACGTTTGCTGGGGGCTGGGTGGTTGCTGCCCAGTCCCCCAGAATCCTTCTTTTTTTCACTTTTTGCTGGAGCCCTCAGAGAATTTTACTTTTATATAAGGAAGTATACTTTAGCTGAAGATTCCTTTTGACGATGGTTTTTATTGTATATATGTTCGATGATATGAACTTCTTCTGAGAAATCTTGTGGTGATGTGACTTCATCACGTGATGTCTGAAAATTTGATCAAGACTCATTCTTTCCGTAAAAAAGTGGAAAATTCTGCAACTAGTGATGAATTCAGCTGTAGTCCGAACCCAATACACGAACTTATAAATATGGCTTCAAAGTGATAAATTCTGCAGCTAGTGATGAGTTCGGCTGCTTACAGAACTAAATTCACTAACTCTTAGACACGTTGCAAAGCGAATAGGTCTGCAACTGGTGATGAATTCGGCAGAAGTGATTGATAATCAAGATATACCATCCGCGTAAGTGTTCATTCCCATGGGAACCCATGTTCTAATTATGGCCATTTCTAATATTTTAATTTAAGTAGCTACTTTCATTTTTATTTGATGTTTAAATTGTTAAAATAAAATTAGGTAATTTAGATCAATGTGTAATTATTTGTCTATTGCATGATATGTAATAATTTTAGAGGTTTAAACACATTATGAATGCACATATTATAATATAATTCAACTTGGTTTAAATAGTGAGATTCTGGTAAGTTTTAATTAATTCTTTTCAGCAATGTACTAACCACTAGCATTAAACCACTGTACCATAAATTGGTGCACCATACCATTTATTGGTGCCGTTTTGGCTAAAACCTTCAAACATCACAATAGCACTAAATTCTAAGCATCGTCAGGGTTTATTAGAACATCCTGTTGTGCAAGGAGATCCAGTAAGCCAAAAACGTAAAGTAAGGAAAAAAATGCTGTTTGTAAACCGAAAATGAGATTTCAAAACCATGCAGGATCTTTGGTACCGTGTGTACTGTATCGACATAGCATAAAATAAAAGAGTTATGAGTAAAAATTTGAAATACTACAAAAAAATTATTTCCAGTCTAAAAAATTCGTGTTAGAATGAATAAATATATCTAATCTACATTGAAACTACAAAGAAAGAAAAAAAAACGCCTAAAGCATTTGGCTTAATGCATTCAGCGGCAATTTTCAGTAGTTTGTTTGCTTTTGAAGAATCTGTATTGTTTACATTTTTTGTGGTATGTAATTCATTTTCGATGTTTTGTGCTATTTACACTGTCAAATCTCCTGAATATTTTATATTTGAAAGTTCCAAAACGTATGTGTTTTTAGAAGAATCTTAAGTAAGTTATACCAAATTGCTTGATGTACTTTTGCTCTATAATTGACTGCGCTTCGTGAAATCACATCATGTACGAAAAAAATGCATACCTTTCAATTAGTATTATTTTAAGCATTAGGAATACTTATCATCGAAATACTAAGAAACATTTCAAACTATTTTTCTCATTCGTCATGACTATCACTCCACATGCATCCACAAATTTATTCCAGCTTGAAAGCTCTCCTTAAAATTGCATTTCGAATCAAATGTCTTATACTTCGGCAAATATTATGGCTCGAAGCTACACGATGAGCTACGAGAAAGATTTGTGGGAAGAAATGCTCTCCTTATTTAAAGTTAAGGCCGAAGCGGGGCTTAATTAGTCGGATTACGAGGTGCTGGCAAGGCCCACTACGCCTTCATTTAGCAAGAGCGCTCAACCGCACGACTCCAGACTCTCTTCCACATCATTAACTCGTAGCAGTACGGCAGTTCTGGATCCAGTTCTAACTCGCGGAGAAGCATAAAGAAAGGATAAAGATAAAGAATCCCAATATATACGCAATTGGAGTGCAAAGAGCTCTATTGGAGTGGATTCAGAAGACTGGTTTCGTTTAATGTCGTGATACGAAACCTGCCCTTTCTGCGGCGCCTGTAAATCTTTTTTCAAGGAAACTTTCTTTTCTGAATGCAATTAGAGTTTATAGTGCATTTTGATCGCAAAATAAAAACAAGATGAATAACATTATTTTCGGAGCAACGATTTTATTTTGTTTTAAAGAAACTTTAAATATCAAATCGTGCCAGTAAGTGTTTTTTCAGAAGCAGTCCACACTACATGAACTGTTCTATTTTTTGTAAAGATATATACTCTGCTTTGCAAATACAAAGAAAAAAAATAAGTCTAATGATATGAATTCAATTTTAAGCCTAAAATAGTCTGCGGTCATTTTCAATAGTTTGTAGTTTTTGAAAAATCAGTAGAATATTTTATTATGCATATTTTTCGGGGTGTGTGTTACGCTGTCAAATGTATTTCACATCTTATATTTGGATGTTCAAAAATGTAAGTGTTTTTAAAAGTTTCTTACGTTATCTAAAGTTGAAAGTTAGGTACTTTATAACAAATAGCTGATGTATCTTTCGCCTATTATAATCTGAGCTTCGTTAAATGACGTCATATCTGACAATAGCTATACCTTTCGATAAAAATTATTTTAAGTATAAAAATACCAATTATGAAAACAATAAACATCGTTTAAAAATATTTAACTCATTCGCCATGACTATCACTCTACATGCATCCACAAATTTATTCTAGCTTCAAATTTCTCTTTAAAACTGCATTTCGAATCAAATGTCTTACACTTCGACAAATATTACGTCTCGAAGCTACACGATGAGCTACGAGAAAGATTTGTGGGAAGAAATGCTCTCCTTATTTAAAGTTAAGGCCGAAGCGGGGCTTAATTAGTCGGATTACGAGGTGCTGGCAAGGCCCACTACGCCTTCATTTAGCAAGAGCGCTCAACCGCACGACTCCAGACTCTCTTCCACATCATTAACTCGTGGCAGTACGGCAATTCTGGATCCAGTTCTACTCGCGGAGAAGCATAAAGAGAGGATAAAGATAAAGAATCCCAATATATACGCAATTGGAGTGCAAAGAGCTCTACTCGAGTGGGTTCAGAAGACTGGTTTCGTTTAATGTCGTGATACGAAACCTGCCCTTTCTGCGGAGCCTGTAAATCTTTTTTCAAGGAAACTTTCTTTTCTGAATGCAATTAGAGTTTATAGTGCTTTTAAATAGTAAAATGAAAACAAAATGCAGAAAACTATGTTCGGGGCAATGATTTTATTTTATTTTGAACTAACTTTATTTACCCAAGGCTATCATAAATACTGTCTGATCTTAGGTAAAACGTTCCGCGAATTTACGCATGCGTCAAGTATTCTCTGATCTTACCAAAATGGGGGTGTTAGATAAGATAACAATAAGGGGAAGAGTAATAAAACACATTTTAAACCGTATCAAGCAACGTGGAACGATGTTAATTTCAAACACATAGTTCAGTTGAATATGTCAAAAGTATATAGCAAATGCAAGTTTCAATTTGAAAACTTCGGAAAGTTATCACGCACAACAAATCTACCCTTTTTTTAAGTAGAACTATTCGCGAGTGTTAGGCGCGGCTTTCATGGACGCACATTATCTCACCGAGGACAGTAGTGTCATACCTGAAGCTAACGTTGCAAAAAATATATGTTCAACTTTATGTAACTTTTAAATGATATATGAAATGCTACAACATGCACAAAACAACTACGATTTTATGCTTACTAATTTAATTTTGCAGTCCAACTTGGAAGTACATAGTTTAAGTTTAAATAATTGCTCTCTAACTGTGAAATTTTAATGATGTGCCATTTTTGAATCTATCGCTTATGCTATACCATACATCATTTATGCTAACTAACTTTGTGTCAGTATTTAAGCAAGACAGCATTAAATTTAAGTTTTAAATTATTAAACATGATTTTGTAAGCAATCTTAACCCTTCACTGAACGATTTTTTATATTTTCATGAAAAAATCATTTGTTATCTTTTAAATAGCCCTGAGTTTAGGAAAAATGAAGAAAAAAATTAATCTTAAAAATGTGCACCAAAAATGATGTTTTAATTGTTTGTTCTATATATGGCACAAAGCACATAGCATATGCTTTGTATACCGATAAGTGTAATAATCTACAATGTGTTTTGTGCCATAAGTGGTATAAACAAACTTTCCACTAAGTGTATTTAAACATTTTTAGAACAAAGGAAATAATGACTAAGCACACTTCTAACGGAAATGCAGACACTCTTTCTTTCAAAAGCAAGAACTGTAATACTTAGAATAGTGCAACTAACTAGTGCATAAAAATCACACTAAACTGTTATGGCAATGTTCCAGAAGGGGCACAAAGCTCAGTTTAATTGCATTTAAAAATCATAGGAATATATGAGGGTTTATTTGGTTTGTGCCAGATCTGGCACACCGTGCAGTGAAGGGTTAAGATTTTTCAAAATTACAAGTTATTTCACAATTTTTACCGGTGAAAGAAGTAGAAATCGGTGTATAAAAATAATGTAACTTGGACTAAAACATTTTTTGACGAAGCGTGGATATTTTTTTTTCTACGACGATTCAGTCAAATCGGCAAATGTGGTCCTTTATTTAAAAATCTTCTTTTGGTTCAAAGGTTACAAGCAAAATGTTTTTTTCTATCGAGGGACAACAAAAATCATGGTCACGCGTTACGTTAGTTTCTCAAAGCAACGGGAGGGGGGTGGCGGGGTTCGTCTTAGTCAAATTTTAAATTTCAGAGCTTCGGCATTTTTTATAGAACCAATAAGATAGCTACTAAACGTTCAAAGGCGGTTTAAGACATCAACGTTATTCATGTACAACACCTGGTGAATCTACTGGACAATCATTTGACAAAATGATGATTCACTTGACCCGTACATAAGGTTTTAACCTTAGGTAACAGTAAACAGTATAAGATTCATATCAAGGAGATTGCAGGCGGCTGAAATATATTTGACAAACGTTTTGAATTTAAAATCACAGAAGGTAATATTTTTTCTTCTTAAAAATCTAACTAACCAAAGAAAAGTTCATAAGCTAATTTGAACTTGAACTTAAAATAATTTGCCACTTTGAAATTTATTAGTAATTTTTTTCTTAAAATTATGCATTTCGGGAAAATAAGTAACGTAAAACTACCAGTAATTGACATTTTAAGAATTTATGATTAGTTTATCAACATCATACTTAGAGTGAATTCTCCTCAGAGTCAAGGGCGGATGCAGCTTCTGGTTTAGAAAGGGGTTATTTTCGGAAAGAGCGGGATTAAAGGTCAATTTTTGTGCGAAAGTGGGAGGTTTTGACGATTTTTTCGAAATATTGTCCCGGAAATGCAATTTTAGGTTATATTTGGTCATTTAAGGGCAGGGTCATAACCCCCATACTCTGAATACGTGTCTACTCAGAGATACGGATCCGGAGGGGAACTATTAACTGCAGATAGCATACAATATGACTAATATTTCATTAGGCCAAAATTAATGATATTGAGGAACATTTATCTTAAATATGATTTTTGTTACAAATGTTGCTGTGTGCAACTTCTTAACTTAGAAGGTTTCTCAATCAAACACCGGTAGCGGAATTTCTTTCAGTAGTGAGTGACGCAGATAAAAAAATCTTCTACCAGATGAATCAACCATAAATTAATCGCAAAATCTAAATCAGCTCCAAAAATTGCTATAAAATAAATAGATGAAATTAAAAACTACAAGGACATAATATTAGTGGATTGTGTCCTGGAAAATACGTACAAATCTTTAATCGCTGAAATGTAACATTTTTTCTTTGATGAAAATTAAGTGTTTTTTCGATCTAAGAAATATTCTGCAATCGTTTTGAATAATCTGAGACCGTACTAACACCATCACTCTTTTTATGTAACCAGAGGTCTTTTGTCAGACCTCATGCACTTATTGGTAATTTACGCTTTAGCTCAGGACCGTCATACGGAGGGGTGGGGGGGCTCAGAGGGTCAATTGCCCCCTTACTTTGTGAAATCAATGTATGTGAACGTGGTGTTTTCTATTTCTGGAATAATTTACATTGGGTCCACCCCGTTGCTCCACCCCTTTGGAAAAGTTTGAAATGGCTGGCCTGCTTTCGATGTAGGGGATAAAGAATCAACAAACAGCTTACATATTGCGCTCATGTTAGAACTTTTATTATAGGTTAGTTCTCAATGCAGTTCCATAACTGGAAAATTAGCAAATTAATCCCTGATGCATGACATATTAAAAAAAATATAAGGACCGTAATAACACATAAGATTGAAGAAAATCCCATTGCTGTCAAATAGCTTGTCATTTCGTCATTATATACGAGTTTTAGAACGTTGTGTAAAAACATATTTAAAAAAAAAACGCAAGAAAGTAATTTATTTTTTGTATGGGTAACGGAAGCATTATTTTGGTAAAATTTTAACTATATATTCTTTTAAGTACAAATAACTATTATTTTAACTAAGAGTTTTACATTTTGATCTTTTTTTTTAAGTTGCAGTTTATTTAGCATAGATTTCTTTTATAGATTTGTAAAAAATGAAGATAAAGAAGCATTTTCTTTAATGACACCCTAGGGCTTTAGCGAGTATAATTTAAATGGCAAAGTCATTAATTTTTCTCTTGGTGCCGCTTTGACAAAACAATATTTTTTTCATTGAATTAAAACTAACGAGATTTTTTTCCCTTCTAGGTTTCGGTAACAAAATACAGGTAGGAAATAATGTATAAAATTAGCATCAACTTTAATGTTCATATGAAAACCCGCACTTAATGTCTCCGGTATGTGAGTAATATCATTTTTAACCCATCTCTATACCATCTTAAATGAAATTAGGTTCTGCTGCTAAAACGTGGGGCACTTTTGTAGATTTTTTAAGTTTAATTTAACATGATAGCAGTTTTTATATAAAAGGTATACTGGAGTGTGTTTAATATTTTGTCTATAAATATCACTAACTGACCCGAGTAAAGCACTCGCGCTTGATGGAAGAAATTCAAACACCCGTTTTTTAAAGTCATTTTTGTTATAAGCAGCAAAATTGGGACTTGTTTGTTGATTTTATTTTGATAGCGTTGAAAGAAAAAGCTTTAAAACGTTGTTTTACTTTTGCGGTTTGGTGAAGCTTTTTGGTAGTTCTAGCGTACCCATAGAAACACCTTTGAAAAATTTGTATTTGATACTGCAATTTACCGTGTCAAAATAAAGTTTTTTTTTCTGATTTGAATGTGACAAAACAACAGTAGTTTAAATCCTGAACCCCAATGATTTAAAACTACTCATCTACACTAGCAAACCCTAGTAGCACACTATATCATAGCGTCATCCATGCGTCATAGTCCTATATCGCTAATTCTTCCGGATATCGTATATCGCTTCTACTGCGTAACGCGTCATCGCTGCGATACAGCAGAAACGACATTTTACGTTATTGCCTAAATATAGTAATATTTAATTGCTGTAGTAATATTTAATTGCTGTACCGTTATGTTATGAATAAGATTCAATAAATATTCAAAATAATCTTGTTTATATAAAAAAATTCAAATTTTTAAAATTTCACCCAGCTTTTACATCGCGTAAACGATTCACGGCGGCGGCGAGGCGAGATTCGACCATTGGACCGTAGCCTACGAAGATTGAGCGCCCATCCACGTAGGTTACGATTGGACTCTATGTCAGACGTTTCACGTTTCGCGCTGTGAGCGTGCTTGTTTGTAGTTATGTTTATAATTATCATTAGGTAATTTACATCCATCTACAACAACCAAGTCAACGATGCTTCTGGACACACAAATGAAGAAAGGTAAGTTGTGAAATGCCACTTTTTTCCCTTTTGCTTTTTAGAATGTGTTGTTTTTGATGGTGTTAAGCCTAACTGAATAATTCAGTGTGACTAATAACTTCTTTTCCTTCGCGAATGTTGAATGTTGTTCGTGAAAAAATTGTGTATGCCACAGGTGTTTTGTGATTTTGTATGTCCTTTTTCTTCCGATATCACTTTTACTTCATTACTTTTGTGTAGTAATCTAGTGGGAAGGAAATATTAAAGTTTGGAATAGTATCTAGAACAAATTGTTTTCCTGGCGGAAATTGGCTTAATTTTCTAAAAGTGCATGTTGAGTTTACAATGCTTCAATAATTAATTCCGAATGCAGCGTGTACTGAAGTGTTCCTTTCATAAATTGTATGGAACTCGACATATTTTTAAAAATCAAATTAATGACAAACATTAAAATGAATCTGACAGTTGCAATTTCAGTTTCTCAACATTATGAACTGGTCAGTTAATTGAATTAGATCTTGCAGAACACTATTTCTATAGTAGTAGATAACATCTTAAAACTGAAATAAATTCATTACTCAATTATTTTAATAAATATTTTCATTAACATCATTTAATCTCTTCATTTGCAGATTCCTTATACCTGCTGTCAGGCCAAATTCATTTGGTATTTTGATGTTTTCCACTCGTCCAGTAGTTTGCTAGCAACTTCGAAAGATCTTAATAAACAAGGTCAGTTTTGTGATTTTTTTTACCCTCTTTAATTTCTTCTTTGAATTATTACCATATGTTGAACACCAAATCAAATAGTTTGCATGCTGGATATTAACTGAGCTCTATCGAGAAATATTTTCTGTTTAAAATATGTCGTATGAATTATATCCTTTTGCTGCATTTGAATTTTTGCTTTGCATTGTGTATTGAAAAGTTCCTTTAGTAAATTCTATGGAACTTTACGTATTTTTCAAAGATAAGATTAGTCACAACATAAAAGGAATCATTGACAGTTACAAATTTAGTTTCCCAATATCATTGACTGCTCAATTTTTGTAATAGGTACCAGAGCATTTTTTAAAGATTTTTCACTGAGCGACACGGGGTGATTGTCTGTCATTAAATGTGTCTGGGGGGGGGGGGGAGAGAAAAACCCAAAATAGATATAAAATTTTATCAAAAAAACATTTATTTTTAATACTTTAAATGATATTTCAAAAAAAAAAAAAATGGAAAATTTTACCCAATATTTTTAAAATTATATTTAATGGTGTAAATCAAATAGTATGCATGTTGGACATTAACTGAGCTTTCTACATATATTTGTTCAGCTTATAATATGTCATAGTAATAAACTGTTTAATTGGTTCATTTGCAGATGCCTAATAGTTGCTGTGTTACTAATTGCCGGGAAAATTATAACAAAGAAAATAAAGCCCGCATCTTTAGTTTCCCCCAAGATGAAGATCTGAAATCAAAATGGATCAAAGCTATTCCTAGAAAAGACTTGAAAGTGACTAAGAATACAAGAGTAAGTTGTTACTTAGAAAAATTACATGCAAACATTTTATTTAAATATAAAAATACCTTTTAAGGTTAAAAAATAAAAGCAACTAAATGTTAAAAGCTCAAATGTGCAAGAATACTGCAGACTAGAGTTTCAGCATTAGAAAGTGCCTCCCAGTGAAATGTTTTGAAGATTAAACAAAAGAAATCAGCATAAATAATTACTTTATACAGGGATGAAAGTCATCCTATATTTCCTATAAATCCTATATTTGTCAAAGAAGGTCAAAAACCATGCTATATTTCCTATAAATCCTATATTTCAAATAAAAATCATATATTTAGGGCTCGCACATTCTTGGAAAAAAATTTTCAAGTGCTTGACAAATTTTTAAAACTGAAAAGGTATGAAAAGTTTCTTGATGCTTGAATTTTTTCATAATCATTGAATTTTGCTTATTTTTCTTCAAAAATATTTTATCAGTGCAATTTTCCGACCATGTATTTGATCGCAAAAAATTGTCTCCCGTATTTGAGATTTCAATCCTTTTGCTTTTTGCAAATATATGGCTGTTTCAGACGATTGGAAATTATTTCCACTCATGCTACCTTAGATTAGCTTTGATTAATTTCAATAAATTATAAATTTTATTTTTAGCGACATTGAATTTATTCGGACTTTATAAAAAAATTGCTTCTCGTGTTTGAGATTTCAATATTTTTGCATCGTATAAATGCATATATGCAAGCATTACGAAATTAAGTGATTTTTTTATAGTTCAACCTATGATAATTGCATTTAGTTAACGTTTGGACAGTTTCATCTTTCATTGCGTTTGCCTTCAGACTACAATTCGCGGACAGCATTCATTTTTTATAACTATTTTAAGAAATAACATTTTACCCTTCGAATCGCATCAAACGCTTGTAAAAGCATACAGTGGCAATGCTCTGAGCCCTGGGAAGTGCTAAAAATGGTTTGAAAATTTAAAAATTTGATTTCAAGGTTATGAGGTTTCAAAATGAATTAACTAGGTTCCATTTTTAATGAATCAGTATAATGTTTTTTTTAATTAAATGCATTGCTCATATGCACTGCTATTTAGCTCAGCATGCATAATGCCTAGCTTATTTGTAGAATATCGAAAAGAAAAAAAAAATAAAATTGATTGAAATTGAAAGTAAGTTTTGCAAATTTGTCTTTTTCGAACTTTTGAACTTTTATGTAACCAGAAGCTTTTACATCACATTGTAACCTAAGTATAATATTTAAGGGAATTAATGAGCTGAGTTTATGAAATTTATATTTTTTTCATTTTTTTGTGTATTTCTAGCACGACTCAGAACATGGATGTCGATGATAGTACAAGTACTTTGGATGGGTTTAGTCAATCGACAACTAATCTTCCTGATTATCATCAGATGTAAGTAATGTACAGTTATGTATTTATCAGCTTTTATATATTTTACCCTACAAAGTTCTCAAGTGGTTTGTTTAAGGTTAGCTTTCTGCATTCGGTTTAACTTTTGCATTGTTGCTCAGTATGTTTATCCTAGGTTGCAATCCTAAGTTTTTTATTTAATTTTATTAAAATACATATCTTTTATATTTGTCACTGGTATCCACAGGAACAAAGTATAAATCTTGATAGTGTGCTTTGGAATGGGAACCCTGACTGTTTCCTATTTATAAAAGATAATGCATTGAAGTTAATTTTGCATTTCAGTATCTTCACTGAAGAAGGAGGTGAATAAAGTTTCCAAGAGGTTTTTGATTCCGAGACGGAAGCAAGTAGCCCGTCCAGCAACTACTCCAACAAACTCCTTCTGCTTCAACAACTAGGTAAAACTCATTTGTACTATGTTCGTATTATGAAGCATATATTTTGAATAACTTACCACTGCTTAAATTTTGTAGTAGAATTACGGTATAAGTTTTGATGAATATATTAAAGTTTTTTTTTATTATTATTATTTTATGTTATTTAGAACCATTTATGTATTTTATTACCAAAAATTTTTGTGTTTCAAATTGTAAGAAATATTTTTTTTCTCTCTTTATAGTTTTAACAAGAACAATAAACTTGAAAAATGTGTATTATTTTTTAGAAAAAAATGCTTTTATTTTTGCATGAAAAAAAGTACTGAAAATGTATTTTTAAAGTATTACTTTTTCAAGATAGTTTTACTATTTATGAGCACACTATTATAAATGTTTTTTTGAATCAAATACAAAGAGTTATGTACCCCTTTCGATTTCTAATTTCTTTGAATGTCTGAAACAAATTACGCTGCATTCAGTATTGGTGAATATCATAGTCCCCCTCATAGAGGGGGCCGGCATCAGGGACGGCCCTAGCGCCGGACATTCCGAACCCCTGTCCGGAGCGGCATATTTTAGGGGCGGCATTTGGACTCGAATATAATTAGGCTGAAATAAAATTATATTTGGGCTAAAATAATGTTTTCTTCAAGGAAAGAAAAGTATAAACGAATTTTACAAACATAATTCTTTTTGTATTTCGGAATTCTGAAAATTATGAATGTAGCGATGTTTAAGCGTGTTATTTAAATGTATTCACTTCATTGTAGCATTTTGGTTGTTTCAACATAGCCTATTAAAATAAACAAATATATATTATAAACTATAAACGAATCTTTAGAAACTTTGACTGTCAATGGAGACTTTTAAAAAAACAAACTAACTACATTAGACAACTTTTTTAAGCATGTCAATGTTTTGAAATTGTTGGTAGAAGACCAGAGTGCCCGAACGGGGAGAGAAAAAAATCTCAATTTACCGCAAGAATGAATAAAAAATAAATATTAATAAAATGTGTGCATGCATAGATACTTACATCTGATGAGAAGAGACATAAGGCATCGTTTATAAAAAACAAAATAATACATGATTGTAATAGTTTAGAAAGCAAAATTCAGAAACACAGACTTTAAAAATACTTTCCAATGAAAATAATCACAGCCAAGTCATGAATTAGCTGAACAGATAGATTTATAATTGACTCAGAAATTTTACAGGATAAAAAGTCAAAAAGAATTTAAAAAAAAAAAAACTTTGTCTTTTTTCTTCTTGATACTCCTATAATAAATTTACCATTGCATAACAATCCATTTACAACAATACTTTACCCGGTATTTCTGATATAGCAAGCAAATTATTAATCTCTCATTAAGTTTTCATAAAAGTGTGCATCAGATACAAGTGTTGTCTAACTGCATTTTTTTAAATGATTATTTTACAAACTTAAGATAATTGATTGTATCTTATATAAATACATTTAAGAACTTTAGACACGCCATATAATTTATTGCTCACATGCACCCAATGTGTGTACGCAACGTGTAACACACACAATGTGTAGAAAATACGCAAAGCCCGTCCTACATTTCTTTTTCTTCCTTTTTTTTTAAGATCTGCTAATTATATTGTGGTATTTGTTTTCTTTTTTTGTTTCTTTCAATTTATAGCTTTAATTAATCTAAACGGGGCTGGATATACCTACAATCTAAACAAACAATGGTCCTCCCTTTGCTTCCCCCCCCCCCCAAAAAAAAAGAAAAACATTACTCGTTCCTGAAAAAAAAAGTACTTGAAAAAGTAAAATTCATTTCCAAATGCGTGAAAAGCTTGAAAGTTCTTTAAAAAAAAGTATTAAATTCAGCTCCTTAATGCTTCCTGCATCAAAAATGTAAAACTCATGATTTTCGCATTTCTGTAGCATAGTGCTTGAGATAAATTTTTGTGATTCACATGTTTCATATCTTGCTATTTATTCAATTCCTGATTTAGTATTTTGGAAGTTTTTTGTTATTGCTTGCTTTTATCTATACCACATTTTTTTTATGTCTTTAGAACGAGAAAAAAATACTAGACTACCCTTATTGTTTTTCTTTTTCTGCTCTCTTGTGACTAAAAAAAAAGTGAGAAATCTTCAGTAATATCTGCTTCTTAACTAAAGACACATTTATTTTAAAGTTAGTGCAATATGGGAAATTAGGCAATTAAGCATACAAATGTCAGAGGCTGGAATGTGCAAATAAATTGCCTTAAATATAATTATTCTTGATATCTTGAAAATAATTAAATTATTCTTTGAAACTCCTTGAAAAGTGCAGCAACTTTATCAAGTGCATCAAGCTTCAAGTGTCCGAATGTCGGGATGTTACTCTTCTGTTTTCTAAATTTTCAAACCATTACCTTTAAATCATTTTTTCATTTTATTTTATTGATCATTTTGCATTTAATGCAGTATTGTATTAGTCGGTGGATTTGAGAGACACCAACTTTATACCGAAAGCAGATGTGAGTTTTCTTTTCTCCTTCCAAGCTCTTTTTCCTCATCGATTGATGTCACCGATTTATAGAACCACAAGTACAAGCAATTTTTACTTTGACTGATTTTAATTTGCAAAAGAAGGTATAACTTTTAAAAGATATTGTTTACCTATTTTTCTCCTGTTATTTTTGTAGTCTTAATAACCTCAAAAATGCAACATTTTTAGGTCTATTTTTCAAAATTTCCCTCGAGGGAGAAACCCCCGAGCCCCCTAAAATCGCGGATATTCTATACTTCATTAAAAATAGTCATTGCTTTACTTTAATCATACTCATCCTCCCTCAAGGGTAAATTTAAAAAAAGGAAAAAAAAAAAAGAATTAGAGACAGCACGAAATGTAAAAGAAAAAAAAACATTAAGTTCTGCATCAGTGAAAAAAAGACAAAAATGGCCTGTTCTGCCCACAACAAAAAAAAAAGAGGCCGAATATCTAAAATAGCTTATAGCGACATTCGGTCTAAATCCGACCCTGAATACAAGATTTTATTTTGTTAGGCTGTTTTTAATTCCTATTATCTATTTATTGGTTTGTACATTTTTTAGCAACATTTATTACTTTTCAAACTTTAATCGCGGAAAGGGGCGGCATTTTGCATTTTTGTCCGGGACGGCAAAACTGCTATTGCCGCCCCTGCTCCCATAGCAATGGAAAAGTCACAACATAAAATCAAAAAGGCTTAGTTATTTTGTTTTAAAATTCATAAGTTTTTCTATTTGTTTATTAGTTCCTTAACTCCAACTGACTTATAGGTTTTGTCGTGACCACTACTTAGCATCATTTCTCTCCCAACTTTAAATTTTGTGAAACGAACGGTTGAAGTTGAATAAAATGTCCCACTATTTCCAAAAGTAAATGTGATTTTAAAAGAAAATCGAAGTACGGAAACAATATTTCTATATAATGTAGTTCCGCCTTAGCCGATAACTTACTGTTTATTACAATTCAGTTATTAAAGGAGCATTATATGATTTACCAAATTTTGCATTTTTATGAATATAACCAATTTGTTTTTAAAACCTAAATTGTGATATTTGTATTAAGACTACTTATCGTATCGCAAAAATTTTTTCACCGATGATGTTCACACATGTTACTCTATCATATAAAAATAAAATTGAAAACTACCCTATTAAAACCCTTTCACTACCACTTTTTTTTCTGAGAAAAAATGAAATAAGTTCTTGAATACATTAGTTACCATGCAAATATTTATAAAATTCTGGAAAAGGAAGAAAATTACAGTGAATTGTCAGTGATATCAAGTAATACCAGCGGGACATGCATTCACAATAATACAAAGCATATTTAGCCCATAAGGTCATTTGAAACTGCCTGCGGGACATATATGTCCCGGTGGTAGCGAAAGGGTTAAGAAAAGGTGTATAAAATTTTCCAATAATTTAGAATTTTATGGATTTTTTTTTTTTTTTCAATGATACTATTTTTGTTTTGTTAGCCTTAAAATTGCTTTGTTACATAGTAACAGATTAAATTTATTTTTCATTTTGTAATTTGTGATAAATTTTTAGAAAATTTGTTTAAAAAAAAATTTTAATTTAATATCAGTGTTTCCTCTTACATTAAAATTACTTTGAATGTGATATTGTAATGTCAAAACTTTTATTGATTTTTATATACTGGATACGGAAAAATAAATTAATAAATAAAATGTTTTGTTTCTTACAGCTATTAATGAAGAACAACAAATGGGGGATGAAAGCCCATCACTTTTTGATAATGGTCTTTAAAATGTATAATGTATTGATAATAAAGCTTATATTTTTGTTTGCTATATTTGTTCAATCTTTAAATGCTTTTCAAATGTATAGTAGCTTTTCCTGTTTTTTTTTTTTTTTTTTTTTGACCTGAGTTTTTGGTGTAAATTTTTTCTTGCAAAAATATTTAAATGCATTCCTTATTTACATCGATTTAAAAATATATTTTATCTATTGTTTAAGCTGGTGAAAAACTAAGGCTGGTGCGCCAGTTTACCACTGATGAAAAATCCCTAGTACACACTTAACTTTTTAGAAACTACTTTTCATAAAAAAAAAACCCTTTAAATGACAATCTAGCAATACAAAACAGTCACTTTAATTTCACTTATCTGCTCTCTGTGTCTTGATGCCTTTCACCAGACGTCTACAGATGTATTTAATGCGTATATCAAGAAAATAAACATGAATTTTGAACACGAGTTTGGAATATTCCAATGCAAACGAACGCTTTACAATTTTAATTCACAATATTTTTTTTTATGCGCATTATTTTCCCAAAATGGAAAAGAACATTTAATTTACTTTTTATGCTCAAATTAGCTTTAGCCCTCTTTTTCGCTGGCTTTACGTCAAATATGTATCATCACCAAAAATTGTGACTTTTTCTTTTCGTTTCACAAGCTAAATCAAAAAAAAAAATGCGGAATGAAAAAAAAGTCATTTTTTTTTTGGTTAAGATAACATAAATGACGTAAAGAGCAGTAGCAGTGACAAATAATGGGTTAAACGTTGACGCGAGAATGACGCTTCCGTTATCGCTATAACGTCGCGAGCGTTATCGCCGCGATATAGCTCGCGCTGTCGGATTAGGCATCGCACTATATCGCGACGCGTTGACGCGGCGACATAGTATTTGAAATTTCTGCGATATCGCCGTACGTTATGTGCTACTAGGGAAGGTATTTATTTTTTATTCAAAAACTTGACATTAAGCTAGTATTAAATAAGAAAATTAAACCCATTTTGTTTCATTTTAATATTAAACAATGGTACATAGTTTTTTTTCTGATTCAAGTTGGTTTCGTTAAAGTACAGCAGAAAAGTAAGTTAAAGTACGAGTACGTTACATTTTGTGATTTCTATATGAGTTTTTCTAACATTGCAAATTGGAATTTCGAACGATACCAGATTTTCTCTAGGAATTTATTCGGACGTTTTTTATTGAAGATTTTAAATCAGAAATTGAGCAGCAGTTGTATTGATAAGCATATTTCCCCTTAAACTGATTGGAATGTTTTATACCAGGGTAAGTCGTGGTTTCCCGTACAAATTAAGAAGAAAAATTTACAAAAACTGCTGCTTTAATGAATAACGGAAAATAACACCTAATACGTTCCTAAATGTTGGCCCAGATGGCTGTGTCAAATTGATCAGCTCTAACAAAAAAAAAAATAAAATAAATAAATAATTAATTAAAAAAAGAAGAAATTGTCACCTTAAGGCAAATCACCCTGACAGCCAAGCAATTTGTCAAACTTCACTAGGATATATGCTTAACACAAAATATCATTTTACATAAAACGTATTATAATTGAGAAAATGGTAGCAGTTGGCTAAATCAATGCAAATTATTATATGGGTAACATAATAAAATAAAAATTAACTTTCAATTGAAAAATGCAATTTTGTATGTTTGTGTTTCATACATACGGCTTTAAGCACTATTTTATTTTTAAAACTATTCGTGATCATTGCATTTTGAATGTGCATTGCCACTTTTTGGGACAACTATCAAACAAGACTTATACACGTATATCTAATCAACGGGAATACTCCTCCTTTGGTTCATCGGGGGGGGGGGGGGAGTCAAATAACCAGTCAATTATATAATCCGTGGGATATATAACATTTTTTGTTAAGGATAAAGCCGCACCACCCAGTGTTTAAACATAAAGCCCATATGACAGCAATAAAAATTAACAGATTTTCTTGTGATGTTCCCTTACTATTTAACTAAAAAAATCAAACTCACAAGCTAACGGTCATTGTTTAGATTAAAGTTCCTAAAAGTGCTAATTTAGATCACATACGTGTAAGCCTGGATTACCCAGTATCAGATTGTGTTTCATTGTCAATGAAAATACCAAAATGAAAATTTACCTAAAATATTTTCAGTCAGCAGAAACATGAACATGTCTTTTTCTCAATATATTCTGCTTTCAGCAAAATAGTTCAAGTTAACTTAACTTAAAAAATATTTGCTTCCATAAAAGTCTGCCCACACACAACTTTACGTATGAAGCGCTACTGTCAAGTACAAGTGCGTGGACTTGATTCGTGTCTAAACGATGGGACAAAAGGTTAAAATAATCAGTGGATTTGTCAAAAAAGCGAGAGTGACAAAATATTTGTAAAATAAGTAATTAAGCTACGTTCTTTCTGAAGTAGAAAAATATCAGTACTTTAATATTAAAAGATATAGTATGAAATTTTGTTTGGGCTATGTAACAATTAACAGAAACAAATTCTACAAATGAAGGGTCAGGGGGAAAAATATGAAAGTCACTTTTTCGTCAATTTTGAGGTATTAGCGCTATCTATGGACTATGGAGGAGTAATATCATCTGGTAGAATAGCAAGGGGGAATAAAGATGAGAATCGACCGAAATGTGTATGAAAACTCTAACTTCACAAGGAGTTACGAGAAACCAAACTGTGTCCTTCATTTTTCTTAAAATCGCTTTTTGATCACTTTCATCTTTTTTCCCCCTAGTCCTTCAAATATTAAAACGACTTTTTTGAGTAAAATAATTTTAAGTCTTCAAAAAGGGAAATCATTAACTTGTCCTATTGAAAGTAAAGATATTTACCCCGCAGCTTGACGATGTTATTTGAAGTTTCCCTGCTGGAATAAGCAATATCTCATAGAAACATTTACACCGTTATTCACAAACACGAATAATCCTTCAATGTTGCCACTGTTGAAGATTATCCCAGGATTCGAACGAAATCGTTATTCACAATCGCAAAAGGAAGATTATTCCTGCCTACAAGCAGCGAAATATAGCCTCGAATCTGAGCCGCCAATATTGGCGGTTTAATTCCGCGATTATACTCTCTACCACACGTTTTACATGTAGGAAAAGACAAACATGGAGGATATGATGTTTTTATTTTGAAATATCTCTCTGATTCCTTACTTTTTTTGCGAAATAAACCTGTAATATGCATCTTAGGACGAAAAAGTAGTGTGATAACAACGGTAGAAAAATTCAGAAATATTTTTAAGAACTGAATAGATTCTTGGTGGCCCAAGATGGACGCCGTTGAAATTTCTCACTTACAGTGAGTTTTTAATTGATTTAAGTACCTTAAAATTAATATTTTTTAATGAAAATTTTTTTGAAGATGCAGTTTACCAAGATATATAACATACATAAGTTGTGAAAAGCTCTGACGGTTAGAAAAAAATATAAAAAATAATAAAGATTTGTCAGCTTCCGGTAAACATTGGCGGCCATGATTTTTCCATGATGAGCGACTAGGAATCATGGGAATGCCGTCAACGTCACCTGATCAAAAGCGACCAATTACAGAAGTTCTTACATCTGTGTCTGAGTAATCCCGCGATTCATTTATCCAAGGTTGGTGAATAAGAACGGAGGATGGATCTGGATCGCAGGATAGATCGATTTCGGGATTATTCTGCAGCCAAGCCGTGATTGTGAACAGGCCTTATTCAGGCTGCCTTATTCACAATCACGGCTTGGCTGCAGAATAATCCCGAAATCGATCTATCCTGCGATCCAGATCCATCCTCCGTTCTTATTCACCAACCTTGGATAAATGAATCGCGGGATTACTCAGACACAGATGTAAGAACTTCTGTAATTGGTCGCTTTTGATCAGGTGACGTTGACGGCATTCCCATGATTCCTAGTCGCTCATCATGGAAAAATCATGGCCGCCAATGTTTACCGGAAGCTGACAAATCTTTATTATTTTTTATATTTTTTTCTAACCGTCAGAGCTTTTCACAACTTATGTATGTTATATATCTTGGTAAACTGCATCTTCAAAAAAATTTTCATTAAAAAATATTAATTTTAAGGTACTTAAATCAATTAAAAACTCACTGTAAGTGAGAAATTTCAACGGCGTCCATCTTGGGCCACCAAGAATCTATTCAGTTCTTAAAAATATTTCTGAATTTTTCTACCGTTGTTATCACACTACTTTTTCGTCCTAAGATGCATATTACAGGTTTATTTCGCAAAAAAAGTAAGGAATCAGAGAGATATTTCAAAATAAAAACATCATATCCTCCATGTTTGTCTTTTCCTACATGTAAAACGTGTGGTAGAGAGTATAATCGCGGAATTAAACCGCCAATATTGGCGGCTCAGATTCGAGGCTATATTTCGCTGCTTGTAGGCAGGAATAACCTTCCTTTTGCGATTGTGAATAACGATTTCGTTCGAATCCTGGGATAATCTTCAACAGTGGCAACATTGAAGGATTATTCGTGTTTGTGAATAACGGTGTAAAAAGACAAACATTCTTCTTCAAATTTTATCATGAAATTTGGGAAGTAAAGTTTACAAGTGAAAATATTTTTAAAAATGTAATGAGAACATCATAGAGAGTAATAAAAACAATTTTGCAGAAAAATAAAATAATTTTTTTTATTTTTCATCCTTCTATGGCTCCTTGATTAAACACGAAATTAATTGTAATGCTAAACACATTGTCGTTACATTATGATAAACAGTTTTTAGAGGAAAGAGCATGACATAATTGACCACTATTAACTCATTTAAACATAAATTATACTTTGTTTCAGATATTGTGTCCTTTAAAATACTTTGTTTCCGCTTGAACTTTTAAATTAATTAAATGAGCACCAGTTTGAAAAATATTGCCCTGATACTGCGTTTATCTAAATAAATTAGTAGATAAATACAAATTCATTTGTTACAAATATTGTGTAACAATGCATCCCAGCCCAGAATACAAATGTTAGCCAAAACAAAAAAAGTATTATTTACGATAAACAAATATTTTTTTTCTTGAAATTAAAAGGATGAAATAATGACTTCCTTCCTTTTAAAGTTTTGTTTTCATTACGTCAGAGAAAGAAGTAATTAAATCTGTATTAGGTTCAAACGGCAAGGGATTTTATTTCTATGAAATTAAAGATATTGCAAAACCGGGAAAAGGCTGAATAGAAAATTTAATTTAGAAACATTTTGGTGTCACGTAAATTATTTTTTTTTTCAATGTTTTAATTTTCTGATATGCTTGAAGGCTTTAAGAGAAAGGCTTTTTCTTTCGTAGAGGCGAAAAAGAATAAACATAGCAAAAGTCGCCGGAATATGTTCCCTATTTCCAAACACAAGTTATTTAATTAATCATGCTTATGGTTTTAAGAGGAAAAGCGGTTTTAAATTGTGAATATGTTGTAAAGTTTCTGAGTGTGATAACGTACAAATTTAAATACATTTAATTGCATTGCCTAACTTTATTTTTTGCCTTACTATTTTAATTAAACTAGTTAGACTGTAGGGCTTACATCTAGATAGTGAAATAAAAAGAAAAATTATATTATTTATTGTAATTAATAAAACTGGTTTTTAAAATTCATATGCGTGTATATTTTGATTTTTTTCCCTATTTTTTTTTCATTTTTAAGCCAAAATGTCATTGAAACTTTTTTTTTTGCTTTTTATTGATTAAAATTAATTTTTAAAGAAACTTCAATTGTTTCTGTTTAAAAATACACATTAAGTACCTCTGTTTTGCGCTTCGAAAAAGAGCTCAGCCAATTTGATTGAACTAGCAGAGAACTAGGAAGATACACTAAACACAATTTGTTGCCTTTTTTACTACAAGGTATAGCTTTTTTTCCACTTAAAGCACAGCGTAAAAAGGAGTGTATCGGATGGGTAAAATATATTTGAAGGACACTTCCAAATCATACAAAACATAAATAAATGAATCGCCATTATATTAGATTGTGTATTTTTAGCAGCTTTTTTTTTTTTAATTTTGTTTTTTAGTTTTTCACGGCAAGCTGGTATTAGGAGGATTTGAGAAATCACGTTTTATCATTCTCGGCCCAAAACTGGTATATAAAACAGACATAACGTATATAATGTCAAGCAACCTCACATTTTCATTATCTGCAAACCTTTGTATGCACTGCAAATAACAGGTACACATTGGAAGCACGTTTGGAACACTTTGTTTCAGAAAATATGACTCCAATGCCTGATTGTGCACCATTTGGTGTTCTAAATGTTCTCCGTGATTAACAAAGTATACTTCAGTTCATGATCTCCCGTACCTGCATCTACATGTGGTTTGACCGGTTGAATGGGGCCTTGAACATCTCTCTGTTTCCCAGGTAGCACAAATAACCTTTAAAAGTTTTATAAACGTTTTTAAGCGGTTGTTACAACGTTAATAACCATTTTACAACCTTTAAAAAAATGAAGTGTGCTACTTGGGTTTTTGATTCAGACCAGGAGCCAAACAAACCCCTGGTCCAGTACCCAAACAGACATTGATTCACTTGGAGTACTTTATGATTACAACCCTTTTTAACCATCCCAGCCACCATTACTGAAAGCGGTGGATCATTGACTAGCTGGGAACGAACTCAGAACCCTCCGGCTACGAGTCCGACGCCTTAGGGATCGAACTGCCACGACCCAAACAAAATGTACTGCAGAACCTGTTCAGAAAAAAAAGTATTTCAGAGCTGTACTGAATGTGTTTTTAGTACTGGACTAGGTATGCTTACACAGTTGAGAACATAGTGGATCTACATTTAAGTGAACTGAATTACTGGTTCATTTTCTACAGCAATGATGGTTTGATAAAAGTTGGTTAGTTATTCTATGTACTACTACCAGAATTCTATGTATATAGGTACACTCTTAAAATAAGGCTTTAATTTTTACAGAAACTTTTGCTGAAATTTTTCAATCGCCTAAGAGGTAATCGCACCTGAAAGTACCTTGTGCTATGAAATCGTGAATTTATATTTTTGCCAGGCGCGCCATTTAACCGCTGCGTGTATTAGCAATAATAAATAGAAGATTTTTTTTTTTAAATATGTAAGCATTTTTTTTTTCGAAATATCACTTAATATCTCTTACGATTATTGCGAATACGGCTCATACGAGCAAATTTATTTATTTTTGAAGCTACATATTAATAGACTTAGACTGTGTACACTGAAAAAAAAAAGTTGTTTTTACAGTATAATACTGGCTGCCGAGCTATCAATTTAAAACTGTAAAAAGCACAGTAATAAACGTAAACTAGCATTTTTAGTTTTTTACTGCAAAGTTAGCAATTTTAGTTTATTGCCGTAAAATTTAGCTGTATTATACTGTAAAAACAACATTATAATACTGTAAAATGTACGGTAATAAACTTTATAAGCAAATTTACAGTTCATTAGTGTAAAAATAGGAATTTGTACAGTTTATTACTCTAAAATTAGTTGCATTATACTGTAAAAACAACATTCATTTTTTGCAGCGTACCTACATTAAAATTTGTGAAACATCATCAAAAGAGAAATAAATTTCACTACAGAAGAACTTTCTCACCCTAATGCTTCAAACAGCGGGCTCAGCCCTTTTCTGATTGCAGTAAGTACTTCCAATCAATTCTATCTAGCAAACACTTTCGGGACAGATTTTCATTTTTTCCCTGCGTTGTGTACTCCCCAAATCTTCTGAGAGCTGAACACCTAAAATTCTTCTTTTATCGAGAAAAATACGTGTCTCGAATGTTTATTGAAGTGAAAGTTTTTTTCATCATTCTACACACGGAAAAGAAATATTAGTTTATGAGTCCAGAAAAAGGTGATGTAAAACAGACTTAAGGTTTTCTTAGTGCCTTGGGACTTTTAAATTTTATAGCAGAACAGCACCCATTTCATAGGGATATCTTGGACAGCTATTCAACATTTGATGGCCTTATTTTTGAAAAAAAAAAAAAAAAAAAAATGACGATAAATATGTTGCATTTCAAGTATCGAAACAACAAGGAGTCTTTTTTCGGAGCATCAAATTCAAGTAGTGTTCTTATCTTTAAAAACGATTTTGTTCTAATAGTTTTAGATAAAAATGTATAAATCTGGCAAAAGATGTGATATTTTACATAAAAACGTGTATCACAATGAAAATGTGTATTTTTCGGTGCGTATTAAATCAAGGCGGATTCATTTTTTCACAAAGTAAAATTAAACAGTTGTTTTCACATTGAACAGCTCAAAACTGAGTTCTTACTGCTAAAACCCCCAGGCCCATGCTCCGACCTAAGTGGGACCGTGGTAGCCCGATCGGTAAGGCGTCGGACTCGTGACCGGAGGGACCCGGGTTCGATCCCAGCCGATCAAAGATCTACCGTCTTGATGAATGGTGGCTGGGGAACGTTAAAAATGTCGTGGTTACAAAGTCCTCCAAGTGAAACGATACTTCTGGGGGTGATGGGACAATGGGTTTACTCGACCCTTAGTCTGGTTCAAAAAGAACAGAGCGCTCCTCAGGGTCCTATCCCGGTTAAACCACGAGTTGTGGTAGGTACGGTCGACCCCGGAGTCTGTGAAGTGTGAAGGTCCGACCTAAGTACATTTATGTCTAGATGTTAATTATAAACCTCACCGAGATAGAAGATAGATATGCGTGATATGATAGATATGATATATATAGATATGCGTGAACTTTTCCAATATAGACAGGGGTTTTACTGATATTTTAGAATAGCCATACCTAGCCATGAGTGAGGAGTCAAAGGGGGCTGTCGCAAAATTTTTACCACAAAGACCTTTAAAATCACTGCATTGTGCGTCTAGGGAACTTAACGTCTGCTTAGAAAATTGGTTTTGTGTGTCAAACGCATCAATTTGATTTATTTTTAAATATAAGTGCCACATAAATCCCACTGAGTAAAATCGTAAGGAGAAAATAGTCGTTTTAGAGTCAAAGTTTAAAATGGAACTTTGTGTACATGTGAAAAAGTTTTGCTACATCCAAATATATATATATATATATAAAAGTGTTTAATATAGAGATAGATAAATCCCCCAAAAAAATACAAAATACAAAAGTATACTAAAATGTCAGCGCAAAGCCACTAGGAACAATTACAGTACCAGCACAATCACAAAATACAAACAACCAAACCGAACCAGGGATTTGGTCTTCCCCCTGATAACGTGCCAGTCCTTGGTTCGCCATTTCAATCTTTCTCTTTTTTATTTTATAATTATGTGTGTGTGTGTGTATATCTATCTATCTATCTATCTATCTATCTATCTATCTATCTATCTATCTATCTATATATATATATATATATATATATATATATATATATATATATATAATATATATATATATATTCTTTTTTCTGAATTTTGCAAATAATTTTATGCAGTGAACAAGTTGCTAACTCTAAAAAAACGTTTCTTAAATTCAATTAGAAGTAATATATCATACATACTCGTTTTTCAAATATTTTCATCTAAATTCTAAATTTGTATCTAATAACTAATGGATGTAATAAATATGCAAATTAGCGCTGTTTTCTGCCACCTGACATTTCCCTATCATTAAAGTAAGAAGAATAATGCTTCCCGTCGGAATTAGAGGAACTCTTACAGCATTTTAAAAACAGGTGCGAAGCCGAAAATTGTGCTTAAATTTTTCTTTATAATTTATTTTTGGTGTAAAATTTCTCTTAAGATTCTAAAAAATTAAAAATAGCTGTCAGTTAAAAACATACTAGTTGCTTAGATAGCGTATGTTTATTTTTGAAAAATAGGTTAGTATTTTGTAATTAATTAATGCTTATTTGTTTCATTCGGCGATTTTTTCGTAAATTGTTTTTTTTTTTTTTTTTTTGTTTTTGGGCAAGATGTCTTTAAAGGTTTTGCAAGAAATTGAATTTATTGCTGAAGTTGAATAAAATCATTAAACGTCCAACTTCAAAATGGAAGTATGATTTTATAACCTTTAGGTTACCCGAATCATAAAATTTCAAACTTGTATCAGAAAAAAAAAAAGGTTTTTCTCAATGAAACGGGTTACTACAGGATGTTTTCCTTGCCAAGATTTTTGATATTCATTAGATTAAAGAATGTTTGAAAATAGCTTGAAATGTGGCAGTAACAAATTTGCATATTGAAAAATCAACGCTCCAAATAAGTAGTTAGTAGTGCTACTACGAAATAAATGTCTGAAATTTTAATCAGGAATTAAATATTGTATTAAAACGTATTTTTTAAATAATTGCAAGATCTGTTTTTTATAGATGGGAGCTATAGCTAAAGGATTAATACGACCCAGCAATATGCAATATACCGTCATTTCATTTATTTCGATCCATGGACTGCAGTTTCGTGTTTTATTGTGCACTCATCAGCATGGAATACGAAAGTAAACGAGTTGGAGGCAAAAATCCTCTTATAGAGCAAAGAGAGCCGAAAAAACTGGTAGCTAATGTGAAATTAGAATACCAGCGAGCGACAGCACTTGGGAACTGTACAACTCGTAAATTTGAAGGCAGAGCTCGGGTATAAAGCAGTGAGTAAACGTCCCGGTTACTTTCAATTTATGAAATAGTTAAAAATACTAATGTAAAACATATTTAATAAGTCAATAAAGTGATTACATTGCTAGGGATACTTTAGTCAATATATGTCTATCGTTAAAAACGGGCAGAATATTGAATATCTCTTTCGATCAAGAAGTTGACATTTATATGACTTAATCATTTATATATAAACTGTCTTCTGTGTATTTTTATATAATATAATTTATGTATCCAAATTTATATAATGTGTGACAGCAAATAACTATAAAAGGATAGGAAAAGAAAAAATCATAAAATTGTATTTCTCTTCTTCTTTCAAATTCCCGGGATCTAGCAAAGCTAGATAAGGTCCAACAAATCCTTCACCTTTAAAAAGTCAATGACTAGACCTGGTCTATCCCTCAAGTCTTCAGTGGATAGACCCATGCAGGATAGATTGTGGTCTGGAGAAGCCTTCGCAGTGATACAGTTTTTACACAGGGCATAGTCTTTTACTCCAGTAGAGTGGAATACCCGAGCGACTTGTATTTCTTACTGCTGTTATACGGAGATAAAAAGTGGAAAATATTTCTATCACTAGTAGGGGCGTGCAAGGTTAGTTGTACCCTTTGAAATAGCTTAGCTAAGAAAAAAAAAAGTATTTTGTTGGAACGTAATGCAATTGAAAGTTACAGCTCACAAATAGCAACCATTTTAGCCAGCCGAGTAGCTTCCGGTATATCAAAAGCTGAGCATTACTGATGTACGAAAGTAAATACTTTCGTTTTTGATGTTTTTGGTCTTTTGCACGAAATTAAATAGTTAATGTTTCTCTATGGTGTTTTTATGTAAAGATAACTAGCGATTCCTATTACCCTACGCTAAAACCATTTATATTTCGTTATTTAAACTGTAATTTGATTTTTTAAAAACATGTGCTATTGGGACAAGTTGTTCCCTTTTTCGGGGGCAAGTTGGTCAAAGGGACAACTTGCGATCCGATTAAAGGAAAATAATACAATGCCTTAATTTTAGTTATATGAAGTATTGAGGAAACAAAAAAGAAAAAAAAAAACACCCTCAAGAAATATGATTCATGCTAAAATAATCATTTTCTTTCCCGGTATTAATGCAGCAGTAAAACTGGTTTGAAATCCTACATCTAGTTTAAATGATATATTCCTGGAAATTTGGATCAAAATCAGCTAGTGAGATAAAAACCAATCAAGAGCGTCAAAACCGAAAACAGGATCAATCGTGCAATCTTTGCGTTTTCAGTGCAACGCTCTATCCAACCACGCCATTGCTTCTTAATTTTTGGTAGCTATTCATTAAGGTTATTAGAATTAAAAAAACAAAAAAAGTTCACAAAAAATAAACCAGATTTTTAGACATTGGGTCTATTTTTCGTCAATAGCCGGCACAAGAAGCTATAAAATGAGTGGAAAGTCATAAAATTTGAGAAAGAAATATATAAGTTTTGGTGCGAAAGAGAAAATTAGGTTGCAAATATAATAAATAATCTAAGTTCTTCAAAATAAAAACACTCCAACGTATGCGTAACTTTGACATCCGCTATATTTATTTTGTTAAGGGTAAAAATGCATTGCCTAAGGTAAAAATTATTTCAAATCTATTTTAAAGCTAGAGCAGCATATTTCTGAAGCAAAATATCAGTGTATTTCTTTTTTAAGTATGACACGGGCAAACATTTATTGCCGAAAGTAAAAATTATTTCAATTATATTTCAAAGCTAGCAAAATATTAGTGTATTTCTTTTTAAAATTATGTTAATATTCAATACGAAAACAATCACATTTTTCTTTTAACTGTTCTTGTTTTGTATTAGTAATTTCAAACCATAACAATAAACTTTTTCGTAGATACTTTTAAAAGTTAAATAAATCTTTCTAGTATTCAAGCAAACAAACTTAGGAGAAATACTCTGCAGATAAATCAACAAATAAAGCTGGAACAATTGTTGCACACTTTTTTTAGGTATTCCAAAAAATTTTTCATCTTTACTTTTAATATTTGCGAATTCTTAGCAAAATTTTTAATGAAACAAACTTTATTTTAATGAATCATTTATTTAAAAATAAAATTGTTTGCGTTTTTAATATTTTAGTTGAAAATAAAGCCCTTTAAATTGAATTATTCAATTCGTTAACATTTTCAGCTTTAAATTTAGTGAGTAACGTGATTTCGATATTTTATTACAACTTTTAATTGTTTAGTTTACAATAAGCAACTTAAATTATCATCAAAAGATATGGGTTTTCTCGAATTAGTTTGGTAAAGCACTACCACAAAAATGCAATATTTACTGTTTTTCTTCCTTTTTAAAGCTTTGAATTTATTTCATAGGTCTTAATGTTTAATCTCACTAACTGTCCTAACATACCTTTAAAAATTAATATAAAAAGTATGTTGGATTTTTTTAAAGTATGAAACAGTTTATGTACACAATTGCGGAAAATAAAACTAATATTGAATTAAAATTTCGAAAACCCGAATTAATAAACGGGATATTCTATTATCCGGAACTAAAATGACACATTAAAACAGCTTCGTAGATTGCAAATTTATTACATTAAGATTTTTTTTTCAACTGATATTTTAGTAAGTGGACTAGATTGTAGCTAAGAACAGTCGCTACCAAGTCACCTTGTGACGAAAAAAAAAAGCTTCATATGCTTAAATTCAAATTTTCTTCATAAATTTTAATGTCTGCAGAACAAAGCACACACACATTTCAAATTATTATAAAATTAAAATTAAAAGAAAGAAAAAAAAAAACATGCTCTTTATTTTTTCTTTTTTTGCTTCTCTGAAATATTTTTACGTGTAGTGTGGGCGCAAGTGCAGATTAAATAACAAAGAAAGAAAGCAAAAAAAAAGAAAGAAAGAAAAAAGAAAGACATAACCAAAGAAAAAAAAGACGAAAAAAATCAGCCTTCATCAATGGCAAAAACATTAAAATTGTTTTATTGTTGATAACGATACTCAAAATAATTAAATCAGAAAGGTATCTTTTTTTCACCCTAAATGCTAGGGTTTTTTTTAAATGAAGATTGTGTTCTTAACTTCTCCGTGAATGTTATCTTTTTCTAGCTGAGATAAAGGATTCAAATCAAAACCTAAAACATCGAAAAAATGGCCCAAAGTGATAATGTTTGGTTAATCTCTTAATAACCACTTAAGAGGCTAGGGCTGCACAAACCAATCAAACAACCAGTAAATATTTCTTCATAATATAATCCTTTTTTGATTTAGTTTTCCAAAATATTTAATAAAATTTAATTATATGTCTTCCTTTTTTTCATTTTGGAAGTTGACAACTTTAAAAAGTATGTGATTATTAAATGTTTCTGTATAAATATTTATCTAAGCCCCTATTAACTAAAATGTGGAAATTTAGAATTAGGTTAGGTCAATAAACAAGAGTTGTGATTAAATATACTACATTGTGTTTGATTGACATTCTAAAGAGCAGGGGAAAGAGTAAACAATGTACTAAAAAGAAAGGTCTTAAATCATTTATCATCAGACATTCAAGTAACTTTCAAACTTCACTCCTAATGATAGATTATCAACCAATCAATCGTATTTATAAGCAAAGTCTGTAACAGTTAAAATTTGAAACTAGTAGTTACAAACAATGTTTTTTTAACGCTACCTAGTTTTTTTCTTTTTTTTAATATTACATGTTTAAACCCTTGGGATGGAATTACGAATTTGACACGTCATTTATTTTTTGGGCCACCGTAGATTTCAACGTACTTGACTGGTCAAGCGCTCTTGCTGTTTAGATGCTCTTTATTATAACTCTAAACTGAATAATTATAACATAATTTTAATAATACAGTGAACTCTCACTTATACGCCGCCTCATTTATGCGCCTTTTTCAGTTATACGACGATTTTAAATAGTCCCAGCACATTCTATAGCAGAATAATGATAGTATCATTCGTTTATGCGTCGCTCTAAAGATAAATATTTCACTTATGCGCCGAATTTTCCCTAAAATATAAAAAAAAGTATTTTCTTTAAAAAAATGAGCATTTTTCTTCACTTTCATCTTTAATCTTTTGCCTCTATAACTAACAGAAAGCATTTTTTCCGCTTGAACTAAAGTTCGGAGAGGGTCAATTATCGAGAATGCATCGTTTTAAAGGTAACGGTTTATAATTAGGTATACTACAATTATTGTTTTCTCTTTTTTATCATTGCAGTTATGTTACAGTAATTGCCAAACCGTAGTAAAATGTCCCTTTTCTGTAGAAAAATTCTTATTTATTCTCTCATTAGAAACTATGTTGCGTTTTAGTCCTTAAAATAGGCTTGTTCACTTATACGTCTCTCTCACTTATGCGCCTTTTTCTGTTGGTCCCTTGGGCCGGTGCATAAGTGAGAGTTCACTGTACATGGTACGAAATTTTTACGCTAATCTTGTGATGACTTTTCCTTATTTTTTATGATTTTCTACAAATGTTTATTTACTTTGTATAATTATAACGATAATTAGTTTTTTTTAATATTGTTAAATAACAATTGTTTATTTACTTATTATTTTTATGTTAGAAGATAGGGGAAAACAAGTCCTAACAGTTATTTTACAAATTTTAAGCAATTCGCAAAATCAAAAGTTTCATTCATAAAAAAAAGAAGTGTAAAAAAATGTTTCACAAATTTTTAAGTACCCGCAAATTAAAGATTCTTTTTTTTTTTTGTGTGTGTTTTGAACAAAAATAAGTGAATAAATACAGAATAAAAATAATAATTAAATAAATAAAAAAACATATAATGTTTGCAAGTATTTTTCAAAAGCTTTTGCCAGCCCACCAGTCAAAAAAAGTTGATAAAAGCTGTTTTATTAACCGACGAAAAAACGGAGGAGGTTCTCTATTCGACCGGTATATTTTATTTTTTATGTATGACCACGCATAACTTTTTACTGAATAGACCGATTTTGGTAATTTTTTTTTTTGTTGGAAAGGGTACACCTCCCTGGTGGTCCCATGGTCCCCTGATGCGGGGTTTGAGAACGGAACCCTGAAGAAATTGAGGGAAATCTTCAGAATTCCGTTCATGCGCACCCTCTTTGCGCATGAATTGAATTTCAAATTTCACGCGCACACACTTGCGATTTGATGTCCATTAGGTCACAGTAGCTCGCCGATAGAGTGGCCTAGCGGTAAGACGCTGGGCTCTCATTCGCAAGAGCTTAAGTTCGATGCTCGACGGAGTCGGTGGATTTTCAAGCAGCAGAAAAAAAATGCACTGTCTACGTCGAACGATTATGCGGCATGCAAATCGCAGTTTTACTGATAGAACATATTTAGTCCTGAGTACCCCAATTTTTAAAAAATATATTTTCAGGCTCCCATCACATAAACTTTTAAATTTTAAAATTAGTGATGCACTAATGAATCGGCGGTAAATATTTACTTTGTGGATTAACCTGTAGGCC